>JAPDNY010000014.1:9730705-9798205 GCA_029375565.1 Gekko gecko
TCTTCTTCTTCTTTGTTTCAGTCTCAGAAATGTCTAAAAATCAAATCACATATTTAGCCCTCTGTATTGTATTCTAAGCCACAGTGGTTAAGACGCTGAGCTGCAGACCGAGAGGTCTGTGGTCCGGCAGTTTGAGTCCCGAGTGCCGCATGATGGAGTGAGCTCCCGTCTCTGGCCCTGGCTCCTGCCAACCGAGCAGTTCGAAAGCAAGAAATTGCAAGTAGATAAATAGGTACTGCTTTGGCGGGAAGGTAACTGCGTTCCGCGCCCCTCGGCATCTAGTCGTGCCGGCCACATGACCACGGAGAAGTCTTCAGACACCGCTGGCTCTTCAGCTTGGAAATGGAGATGAGCACCGCCCCCTAGAGTCGGATTCGACTGGCTTTCAAGCGAGGGAAACCTTTACCTTTACCATTGTATTTATTGTCATTATACTTGTCTTGAGTCCTGAGAAGGAAGGCATACAGAGCAAGGTTCAGGTCCAGTAGCTCCACGAAGACCAGCATTTTTAGGGTATAAGCTTTCGAGAGTCACAGCTCTCTTCCTCAGGCCAATTTGATTCTTGAGAGCTTATAGCCCCCTTCCTATCTCGTTGGTCTCTAAAGTGCCATCGGACTCAGATCCAGCTCTTCTACTTCAGACCAGCACAGCTAACCTCTGCAACCAAGGGAGGTATATACATGATCGAAATAAAGAAGTAAGAGCTGGTCTGGAGCCCGTATTGCTGAACCACAAACAGGTCCATAGCCAGTGTTGTTGTTGTTTTGTTTGGGGGGCATTCAAATTTTTAAGGGGGCAGTTGAATTACAGTTAATTAATCTTAATGCCTGTCTTTAAATGAGGAGGCGGGCTCCAAGCCTGTTTCGAGCCTTTCCTTTCAAGGGATAGGGGCAGTTTCTAGAGGTCTCTCCTAAAAAAAAGAGAAGGTTTCTGGCCTGGCTATTTGTGGGGCAAGGCTTTTAATTAAGGGGGCAGGGCCCCCAAATGCCCCCCTCTAGCTACGGGCCTGGCCACAAGTAAGGCCTGGGTTTTAGTCCTAGAATGCTGAAACATAAGTTGAGTTTTCCCAGTGTTACAGTTGATTTCCACACTACGGAGGTCCAAGTCCCCTGGAGGAAATCACAACTTTTTTTTTTTTGGGGGGGGGTAGACTCTGTAGCATCAGATGCCCACTAAGCACTCTTCCCTTCTTGAATTCCTCCTTTCCAGGCTTTGCCCCCAGATTGCCTGGAATTTCCAAATCTGCAGCTAGCAACCCTAAACACAAAGTGGGGTTACTGACTCTGGTTGGCAAATTACTGGAGATTTGGGGGTGAAGCTTAGGAAGGGAAGAGTTTGGGGGGTGGCAGGGAGCTCAGCAGGGATGCGATGCTGTAGAGTCCACCCTCTAAAGGTGCCATTTTCCTCCCAGGGAACCAGATCTCTGTAGTCTGGAGCTGCGATTGCCAGATGGCAACTGGCAACTGGCAGGGGATGGGGGGACTTACCAGTAGAAAGAGGAAGGCCTAGGTCACATTCATTGGCCACATCATACAGGAAGTGACATCATCATGCGAGTGACTTCCGGGTGGTTCTCTGGTATTTGGGCAAAACCTCTATCTTAAAAATAAGCCTCTACCATACAGTTTTTGCCCAGATACCAAAGCATCACTAGGACGTTGATGATGTGATGATGTCACTTCCTGTATGATGTGACCAAGGCATTCTTTTTACTTGTTAAGTCCCTCACCAGCCAGCTGATTGGTGGCCAGGGTGCAGGGCCTGGTTGCAGGGACCCCTGCATTCACTAAGGGGTCGGAAACCCCCCTGCTCAGTTATAAATCCATGACCTGCAGATAGGCAGCCCTATAAGGATGACCTAGTGATCTTTGGTCGATTAAGAAGAAGAAGAAGAGATTGGATTTATACCCCGCCCTTCACTGCCCAAAGGCGTCTCAGAGCGGCTTACAAACTCCTTTCCCTTCCCCTCCCCACAACAGACACCCTGTGAGGTAGGTGGGGCTGAGAGAACTCTAACGCAAACTGTCCTTGAGAGAACAGCTGTGCCAGAGCTTGTGACTGACCCAAGGTCAAACCAGCAGGTGCAAGTGGAGGAGTGGGGAATCAAACCTGGTTCTCACAGATAAGAGTCCGTACACTTAACCACTACACCAAACTGGTGCAAACTGAACTGCAAATAAGCAAGACCTGGTCTAGAAGTCAAATAAGTACAACCTAGGTGGGGAGGCCTCATTATGTATTGTAAATGCATCAGAGGAAGAGCAGGTAGGGTTGCCAACTCCAGACTGGGAAATTCCTGGAGATTTGGGGGAGGAGCTCGGAGAGGGACTTCAGCAAGGCATGATGCCATAGAAGCCACCCTCCAAAGCTGTCATTTCCTCCCGGGGAACTGATCTCTGTCATACAGAAATCCCTTGTAATGCTGGGGATGGTTGCCAGCTCTGGGTTGGGGGTGGAGTCTGAGGAAGGTGGGGTTTGGGGAGGGGAGGGACATTGATGGGGCATAACACCATAGAGTCCACCTTCCAAAGCGGCCTTTTTTCTTCATGTTGTAATAGCAGGAGCTCTCCAGCCACCAGCTGAAGATTGGCAACCATAATGCTGGGAGATCTCCAGGCCCCACCTGGAGGTTGGCAAGCCTGTTGGCAGGATCAAAGAAAGAGCGAGTGTGTGTGTGTGAAAGAGGGGGATGGGGGGACGGAGAGAGAGAGAGAGAGAGAGATTTTGCTAAGGATTCATGGCCCCATCCCTGAAACAGATAACAATGCAGTTGAGATGTGATACTTTTTGCCCAAAGAGCTTACCCCCCTCCCCCAGTCATTATTTCTCAGAGCCAACAGAGCAGAGTAAGTGGGCGACACTCAGGGGACCTTCCATCGGTGCCGCTTTGACAGCCTATGTGAAGCCCCATTTCTGATCAGCGCACAGACACACACCGGCGCACGCCTCGCACCACCAAGTTACCCGGCGAGGACAACAATGGTAAACAAACCCCCCGTCCGGCACCTTTTCAGGGATGTCATTTTGATCTGATGGGTCTGCTTCGTGCCGCGCGCCTCGTCTCCCAACCCCTTTCTGCCTCCGCTCTGCACTGAAGGCCCCATCTGCTCCATTTAATGATTTCTGTTTGATGAATTTTTCTGTATTCATAAAGGGAGATGCTGTCACCGGGGACCGCCTGAAGCACGCCCACCCCTACAATTTTTATCAAGCTCCCAGCCATAATCATTCAAGGCTCTTGCTCTTAACACAACCCGCGCAGCGTAGAACCAGCAGTTCTTTTTTTTGGCAGATAGCTTCTGATTCCTTCATAAACTGTAATTTGGAGGATGCCGGTTTAATTAAATGTGCGGTAGTCAATCAGTCACAGAGAAAACAAGGCCTTCCGCTGAGGGAATTAGCGGCGCCGGCGCAGGCTAAATATGAAGCGGCTCCCTGGAAACACCTAAATCTTGTGTGCTTTCAGGATTGAAATGGAAAGAAAGTTATCAAATAAAAATCTGTTTGCTCGTGGCTGTGCAGTGACAGCTTTGTTAGGCCTAACAGATGACAAGGATTATTCAATCAATATAGATTTACCCAGAGATCTCCGCTGTTTTCCGGCACCTTCAGGAAAATGACAGCCATTAACCGCGTACAAAAGGCCAGTCCGGGGATGCTGGTGTCTAGCTTTCCGCTTTCGCCTTTCTCTGAGTTATGTCAGGATCAATTTTTTCTAATAGATATCACTTATCCTACATGATAATCAGCCTATCATAGCCCATTGATTACATGACAGCCCGGTTTAGGTCTGCTCGGGCAGATAAGAAACACGGGGAAATCTCTTGTCGGGGAGGTAAAATCCTTTTTTCGTACAAAACTTGCCCCTGAAGTTTTAAATTCTTAACACCGATCGGATACATTCCGACCGAATGCCTAAATCATTACTGCGTCAGCGAAGGTCTCTCGCAGTCTTGGATTGTGTTCCGAAATATTAACAGGAGGCGGAACTTCACGGGATTCTAGAGGATAATATCAACGGTGCAGTGGTTGCCCTGAACGGTCACCCATTCTGATTTTGAGATCAAAAGGGGATGCTTTTGGGGAGAATGTTTCCAAAACGCTCCTGCGTGTACTCTGAAACTCTTCACCACCATTTCCCCCCCTCTTTCAAGGGGAGAAATGGAAGCTTCCCTATAGTGACCCAGCCAGTCAGGGATCACACATTAAATGGGAAAACACCATTAACGGTATGCAGCCATTCAGATTAGGCTGCAGAGATCCTAACCAATCAGGTATACACGATGGTGTAACTGGGGGCTAATAAGGACAATTCAGAGCCATGTTTCGTGAACAGATCAGTTCGTTGGCTTCTTTTGATAAATCCTGGAAAATTGCCCAAGGAGGAATTTGTCTTTTAACATGGATGGAAACTGCTTAGCCTTTCTTTTCACACTCTGATCTTACTGAACAAAATCTGAGCCCTTGGCATGGGACCGCGGTGGCTCAAAGACGCTGAGCTGCAGACTGGAAGGTCGGTAGTTCAGCAGTTTGAGACCTGAGTGCAATGTGACGGAGTGAGCTCCTGTCTCTGGCCCCAGCTCCTGCCAACCTAGCAGTCCGAAAGCAAGAAATTGCCAGTAGATAAATAGGTACCACTTCGGTGGGAAGGTAACAACATTCCGTGCGCCTTGGCATTTAGTCATGCCAGCCACATGAGCATGGGAAAGTCTTTGGACAGCTCTGGCTCTTCGGCTTGGAAACAGAGATGAGCACCACCCCCTAGAGTCGAATTTGACTGGCTTTTGAGCAAGGGAAACTTTTACCTTAGCACCTTGGCAGTGGTGGAAAGTGCCGTCAAGTGACAGCTGACTTATGGTGACCCCTGTCGGGTTTTCAAGGCAAGAGATATTCAGAGGTCCATCTCTGAACATGTCTTTCCTCTAAAACCCTTTGGGGTCACCATAAGTCAGCTGTCACTTGATGGCACTTTGTACCACCGCTGCCACCAGCAAGTTTTGACTAGCTGGACCATGATGCTCCAGGCTAGCCTGGTCTCATCAGATCCCAGAAGCTAAGCAGAGTTGGCCCTGGTTAGTATTTGGATGGGAGACCTCCAAGGAATACCAGGGTTGTAACACAGAGGCAGGCAATGGAAAACCACCTCTGAATGCCTCTTTGCCTTGAAAATCCAACCGGGTCCCCGTAAGTCAACTGTGACTTCACGGCACCTTCCAACACCACCATAAACATATCTGTTTTATACAGAACATTCAAAATCTGGAAACAAATGCCCAGTTACATGTGCACAGGATTTGCAATCCTGTTTTATTTCCTTGCAGTGCTCAATTGCATTTGTTACGTGAGGCCATAAAAAAAACCAGAGGTCACATGTGGCTAAAGAAATACTTGCATCATTACAAGGAGCTTGGCTTTGAAGCCTTGGGACAATAGCTTATTGATTACAGATTTCTTGCCTCAAACAATTCTTAACAGCAAAGCAGGGGGGAAAGATGTGATGCTCATCTTTTACTGTCCCAGAAGAAATGTGGGTTAGAATTGAGTATGCTCTTCCTGTAAAATGCATGTCGTCACAACTAAGGGCATGTTCACATGCTTGGATTTGACTTTTTGCATGTTACACATGTGCTGTACCTCTGAGTCATGGCTCTTCCTATAATGATGTTGTGGATGGTGGGGGTTAGGCTACCTGGGGTTAGAAAGATATACAGAAAAGAAGGTGAGGTCAATATATGGCAGGTTAATTCTCTGAGGGGATCACAATCCAAGGAGCAGAGGCAAAAGGCATAATCAAGGATTAGGCAAGGACAGGTTCCCAGGACGTCAATAGTCATGGTGAGGTTGAAGTCCAGAACAATTGAACCTAATCTGTCCTCAGAATGAGTTCTCCACATTGAAGAGGCTCTCTAAAAGCTAAAGCATGGGATGTAGGGATGCCAGCCTCCAGGTGGGACCTGGGGATCCCCCAAAATTACAGCTCATCTCCAGAGAAGAAGAGGAGGAGGAGGAGGAGGAGGAGGAGGAGGAGGAGGAGGAGGAGGAGGAGGAGGAGGAGGAGGAGGAGGAGGAGGAGGAGATTGGATTATTCCCCCCCCCTTCACTACCCAAGGGAGTCTCAGAGTGGCTTACAATCTCCTTTCCCTTCCCCTTCCCACAACAGACACCCTGTGAGGTAGGTGGGGCTGAGAGAGCTCTGATAGAAACTGTTCTTTTTCAAGACCAGTTCTGACAGAACTATGGCTTGCCCAAGGTCATGCCAGCAGCTGCAAGTGGAGAAGTGGGGAATCAAACCCGGTTCTCCGAGATTAGAGTTTGCGCACTTAACTACTATACCAAACTAGATCATGGAGGCAATCAAGCTGCGCTACCTGTTGGCCAAGAAGCCGCTCCCGGGCCCGCTGTGGGCGCATTCCACCCAGGCAATAGTGACATCCACAGCCTTCCTGAGAGTTGCATCACTTGGAGATTTCTGCAGTGCAGCAACCTGGGCCACTCCTCACACGTTTGTGAAGCATTACGCTTTGGATGTGTGTCTTCATCAGCGTTCTGCGGTGGGAACGAGTCATGTTGCAGGAGGCGCATGTTTAGGAGCGGGGAATCAAACCTGGTTTTCCCAGATTAGAGTCCGCACACTTAACCACTACACCAAACTGGCTCTCTTTCTATGAATTTCTTAATGTATTTACTATAAAGATTTTTAACATTAATAGATGTTCACAATACAGATTACAGAGATCAGTTCCCCTGGAGAAAATGACTGCGTTGGAGGGTGGACTCTATGTATCCCTTTGTACCCCATTGAGGTCCTTGTCCTCCTCAGGCTCCATCCCCAAATCTCTAAGAGTTTCTCAGTCCAGATCTGGCAACCCTACCCCATCCATCCCCCACCAGTGGACATGGCAACCCGATCATGTCATGATTGGTTCCTGGTGTCATGTGATGAAGGCCAACAGTCAGGAAATGCCAGAATGGAGATTGCTGCCCAAGTAGGTCTAGAAGATTTGCTGAGAACTGACCCCGTTGGAAGAAGGTTCAGATCCCACCTAGCATCTCACAGAGAAGGGACCTGGAGACTGGTTTGCCATATCCTATATGCAGATGTGAGCAACTTAAACTGGGAATGATCTGAATTGTAATTCAGTCTCTCAGCTGTGACAGTTGTTGTTGTTCAGTCGCACAGTCGAGTCCGACTCTTCGCGACCCCATGGACCAGTTTACGCCAGGCCCTCCTGTCTTCCGCTGTCCGCTGAAGTTTGCTCAATTTCATGTTCATTGCATCGATGACACTGTCTAACCATCTCATCCTGTTGCCGTCTCCTTCTTCTTTGACCTTCAATCTTTCCCAGCATCAGGGTCTTCTACCAGTGAGCGCTCCCTTCTCATTTGGTGCCAAAGTATTTGAGCTTCAGCTTCAGGATACATAGCTGACGGTACATAGCTGCTAAACTCCAGAGACAAGCAAACTGGGGATGAACCAAATTAAACACTAGGATTTCTTATCCGTTTCTCAATGACATCATCTACAGCTCTAGAATGAACGCAGCTCAGGAGGACCCAAACAGGAGAGTTCCCTCTAAGCTGAGTTAGTGTGAGCTAGCTCACAGTTTTTTAGCCTCTGGCTCACACTTTTTTGTCTTAACTCAGGAAGGATGGCTCCAGAGCAAACTAGTTTATGCAGTAGCCAAATGGCTCGATCACAACTTTAATGCCAGTAGCTCACAAAGGAGAGTTTTTGCTCACAAGACTCCACACAGCTTAGAGGGAGCATTGCGCAGGAGTAGTCTGAGACCTTGAAGAAGTGCTGCATTTCCAGACAGTGGGCCCCGACACCCAACTACTATCACGTGGCAAACTGCTTTTGACACTGAAGTGAATCTCAAAGTGTGTTGTCAGATGTTGTGGGAGCCTGCTGTTCAAAGGGAGAAGTTCAGAAACTATATGCAGCAAAAAACTTCTCCTTGGCGCATGCAAGACATCAGGGGCTCTCAGAGAAGCTCTTGAGATATCAGTCTTTATCTTCCTACCATGGGGTTTAGGATGTGTTTGTTTTTAAAAGGGGTGTTGACTCTCTTTAAATAGACATTTTTCCCCCCATTGCCCAAGTTAAAACCCATCTTGAGTTCATAGACAGATTGGATCTATTTTGCCCATGCCCCCCAAC
Organism: Gekko gecko; assembly: GCA_029375565.1. NCBI lineage: Eukaryota > Metazoa > Chordata > Lepidosauria > Squamata > Gekkonidae > Gekko > Gekko gecko. The sequence goes on from JAPDNY010000014.1 coordinate 9,738,867, forward strand.
TAACTTTCTGGTTGGTAACTGTACGCTCCACTGAAGATGGCCAGTGTCTCCATTCACGTTTAAGACTGAGAGTTCATTCAGATTCCTAGCTGGACTATCTGGTCGACTTTGGAGTTTTATCCATAAATTTATATAACCCAGATGTGTAGTTGGAATAGCGATCAAGCAACCGTGTGTTACAGTTGCTTCTTGCATGTGGCTTCTGATTCCCCAGGCTTTCAAAATTATTTTTAACTTGAGAGGCTAAATATGGCAACGATTCTTACCTATGCTGATAATTTTATTTTGGAGAGTAAGTAAGGGGGGATTCTGAAATGAGGGGGTCAGGAAACTAACCCTCCTGGTTAAGAGTTGTCACAAGCTGAGCCTGACTGTCACTTGGAATTTCACTCATAATGGCTCGGTGTCAACCCTCTTAGTTTGGTGTAGTGGTTAATTGTGTGGATTCTAATCTGGGAGAACTGGGTTTGATTCCCCACTCCTCCACTCGCAGCTGCTGGATGACCTTGGGCAAGCCACAGTTCTATCAGAGGTGTCCTCAAAAAGAACAGTTTCTGTCAGAGCTCTCTCAGCCCCACCTACCTTACAGGGTGTCTGTTGTGGGGAGGGGAAGGGAAAGGAGTTTGTAAGCCACTCTGAGACTGTGGCTGATTTCCCACTACAGCTGCCTTGGGGTTGCGCCTCTGTTTGCCCCGATACTATTTGTCAATTTCACACCTGAAGCCATGGGGCTGCATTTTGACCCGCGGCTTCGCCCGATTTCCCCCACAGTTTCGTAATCCTCAAAAAATAGGATCAGGAAACTACAGGCCTGAAGAGCAGGCCCTCGAAAGGAAAGGTATGGGAGCCAAGATTCTGAAAGACCGGTGATAACAGCAAATGTCAACTTTGCAAAACGAAGGATGAGACAGTCGACCACATGGTCAGTGCCTGCAGGGAAATTGCTCAAACCGACTATAAAGAAAGTCGCGATAGAATTGCAGCCATGTGGCACTGGAATCTTTGCAAGAAGTATGGCGTACCGTCAGCCAGAAATTCGTGGGAGCACAAACCAGACAAATGTCTCAAGGAACACCTGGACATTGTGGGCACTGAGCAAATAACAACAGCTCAGATCCCAAAGACAGAGTTGCTTGGAACAGCAAGAGACCTGCAAAGATGCATCTGCAATTCCCAAGAACTTGACTAGATCTCAAATTGCAAACATCATCTACCAGTCAAATATCTGACTGTGAAAATTCGTAATCAACATAATAAAACTACAATTCCTAGAGTTAAGCCAAGATATATCCCAAACTATTCCTTACTCTGCAGTAGAGAAATCTAAGCTCAGAACATGAAATGTCAGTTCTGGAAAGAGTAGTTTCTTGTTCTTCTTGACTGACAGTGGAATCCTAAATGAAGTTACACCTTTCTAGGCCCATTGACTTTTAAGGGAAACAGGCAAACAAAAGGGGATGCAATAGTGGAAAAGCTTCCCCAAACTGGACCTTTGTTTGGAAAATTCTTGGGAGAAATGAGAGTAAGGATGAACAGGAACCATATTTTTGCAGTTCAGTTCAATTCATGATTTGTGGCTGAACCACAACCTGAACCACGAACCAATACATCTGTTTGCACACCGACCTGGTTCATATCTGTTTGCGAGCCATTTAAAGTTTAAACCTCTGCTTTCTGCTCTGCATGGCTTTTCACGGGGACCAGAAAGCAGAGGTTGCCAAACAGCTGAGTGGCAGGGAGGAGAAAGCAGTGGCTTAGATTGCTCTGAGCTATTTAAATCAAACACCTGTTTTTCATGAAGAGCAGAAAGCACAAACTGCATGAAAATGTGTGGAAGTTCGTGGCAGTTCTTCACTTCACAAACTTCAGTTCACAAATCATGAACCGGCCAAAATTCATGATGAACTTTAGTCCGTCAGCTGGTTTATGTCCATCCCTAAGCAAAAGCTTTTTTTCTGATCAGAATATGGAAAGACTAGTGTTCTCAACATTACCTTGCCAAATGCTGAGAGATTTGAAGGGGGCGTCTGGGAAGGGCAGAGTTTGAGGATGATGTGATATCACTTCTGGAAAAATACTCAAGAGTGCCTCCCCTAGTCTCCATGGAAATCCCTAGAATGTCACAATATGGAGGTGCCCCCACACTTGTCAATTGGGGCTGGAGGGAGGTAATTCCTGATGCCAGATGGGTAAATGGAAGGCCTTGGAAAGATCTGGAATTTCAGATCCAGATGGGGGAGAGGGTTCTTCCTATCAGAGATTTTATAGAAACTACAAATCAATCATTGGAGCATATTATCCTTCATACATCCTACTGAAAACAACCAGAAGGAATTATATTGACTCCCTGGTGCCATGGTAGGACCCTGATGCACCATGGGCCGTACAATGGGTTTTAAAGTTCTACTAATGAGATTGGTCGATAAAGCACTTACCGAGTTGTCAGTCTTCTTTATTTGATGGGAAAGCAGGCAGTGGTCGATCCTTCAACCATAACATTACATAGGAGGTAGATGCTCCACACCAGAGGTCCACCCACATGCAAGTTAGATTTGTGCAACCCCCTCCTTTTTCTGATGATGAAGAATGACAAACTGGGCCTCCATGTGAGGCAACCACTTCTGTACCATCATGCATATGCTGGAGAGGAGTGGTGCACACTGGTTCATACACCACATGAAGAAGTTCAATGGCCTGCCAGGTATAGAAAGTGTGACATACTCTGAGGGAAACAAAGTCGGAGGAGCAAACGTCTCAGTAACTCTGAGGTAATTTAGTAATTTCACAAATGCCAGTTAATATTTTCCCAGCAGGTAAGAGTTTTAAGTTTTTCACAAAGAATCTTTGAGAAGAGAGGCTTTATTTTCAGTGTCTGCTAAAGTCCAGAGGTGTCAAACATAAGGTCCAGGGGCCAGAACTGGCCCACCCAGAGCTCTTACCTGGCCTGTAAGCAACTGGAATGTATGGAAATATAAGGTACCCCCCCCCCTTTTATGGTATCCCTTGGAAAATATCTAGTCTTGCATATGATTAAATACATTTGTCAGGGCTTTTGTGAGCTCCCCAGTAAATCAATTGCTTTTATTGCTAGGAATCAATTGCTTTTGTTTGTATGTTGGATTTAAAAAATAATAATATTGTTAATTGGCTTTGCCTGTGTTCTTTATAAAGTTTATATCTCCGGTACCTGGCCTTATATTTTATGGCACACATGACAAACGGTCTTTCTAAGCTGTGAAGACTTGTGAGCAAAAATTCTACTTTGTGAGTTACTGGCATTAAAACTGTGAGCAAGCGATTTGGCTGCTGTATAAATTAGTTTGCTCTGGAGCCATCCTTCCTGAGCTAAGACACAAATGTATGAGCTGAAGGCTAAAAAATACTGTGAGCTAGCTCACACTGACTCCGCTTAGAGGGAACACTGCACAGGACCCAGCCCGACAAAATTACATTTATGTCAGATCCGGCCCTCTCAGCAAATGAGTTCGACATTTCTGTGCTAAACACTGACCCTTCAGGTTTTGTGCTCTATCTTTTTATGCACTGATTTTTTAATTTAGAAATGATTTTTCTTTTTTGAAAATTCCCAAAGTCTGATGGGTCTTTGGGGTGGGGTATGATATCCATGTGGGTTGCTTTGAAATAATCTAGAGTCCCATTGCACTTTAGAGAGACCAACAAGATTTCCAGGGTATAAACTTTTGAGCGTCAAAGCTCATTCTCAAAAGCTTATATCTGGAAAATCTCATTGGTCTTTTAAGTTCTACCAGACTCAAATCGAGCTCTTCCACTCCAGACGAACATGGCCGCCCTCCTGAAACTACCTTCGAAATAATCAGCACTTTTGAAATTAACCTTGCAAACCTATCAGTATATTTCTTCCAACTTCTTGGTCTCCCCCCCCCCTCCCGCCCAGTAATTAAAAAAGCGTCGAAGAGAAAGCGTACGTACAGTATGTCATAAGATCTCTCTGAACTACCTATATTTACCCCTGAAAGTGAATTCTTTATAAGACCTAGGATATCAAAGAAGCGACGGATCAAAGTGGTTTTAATAAGCAACCTAGTGTTTGTAGAACCTTCACTTTCATGTCTCATGTTTTGTTCAAGTTCTTAATTTCAGTTTCTCGCCACAGAAGGCACTTAAGATAACTATCTATAACCATATTGTCATGTTGAATCCTTTGATTATTTAACATGTACACCTTAGTGAAACAAAAATGCCTTTTTCTCCCCTCCCTGTAACATTTGGACTTTATTGTGTTTTGTGTGAATGGTAGATGAGATTTTTTTTTGTCTGAAGCTTTCACCATTTAAGGAGGATAATTTTCCTGTAGCATTTTCAATGTCGTCCCCCCCACCACCCCGGTTAAATAATAGGGCTGGGCTGGCTTTGTAACAATATATCACCGGCTGTGTCAGCGTCTGTGTTTGTATATTTCTAACTTTGCTAAGTGTGTGTCTTTTTCTGCTTTTTAAAACCAGAACAGGAAGGGGGTGGAGGGAGGAGCAGACTGAAATGGATCATGAATACCAAACGAAAATATAATTAACTGGTTCTTTTATGGAGCAAGGAGGAAAAGAAGTTTTTCCTGCTGGACTTGGGATTGGCTTAAAAAAAAAAAAAAAAACAGAGGGGGGGATCGATTTCCTGACCCTTGTAGGAAACAGGAGCTTGCTACGTTTGCAAATTATTATTTTTCAGTGGAAACGAACCATTCCAGAAGGAGAGAAAGCTCATATGTATTTTGGGTGCAATCCCCCCCCCCGGCCTGGAACACATGAACACATGAATTTGCCTTCTACTGAATCAGACCACTGGTCATCAAGTTCACTATTGTCTACTCAGACTAGTAGTGGCCAGTGCTCCCTCTAATTCCTGCCCCCCTCTTCAGGCAGGCCATTCCACAAGGTGGGGACCTCATGACAGAGAAGGCACATATACGGGCAGTGATTGATTTTGCCCATGTTCAGGTTGGCATCTACAGAAGGCCTTGTTCAGATGAGAAAAGCTGTCTGGCGGAACACAGGGGGATCACAAGGCAGAGCGCCACAAGGACCACTATATAGCCGGGGCCAGCTTGGAAAAAAATGCAGGGTTCCCTCCTTACCTTCTTTTCCACAGTATCCAGGGAGGCCTTCTCAACTGATGGAGACCATCCTGTAGCTGGTCAGACCATCGACCACCTTCTTGTCTAATCCAGATGGCAGCTTAGGTTCCAGTCAGAGCCAGTTTGGTGTAGTGCTTAAGTGTGTGGACTCTAATCTGGGACAACCAGGTTTGATTCCCCACTCCTCTGCTTGCAGCTGCTGGATGACCTTGGGCAAGCCATAGTTTTGTTAGAACTGGTCTCTCAAGTACAGTTCTGGAAAGAGCTCTCTCTCAGCTCCGCCTACCTCATAGGGTGTCTGTTGTGGGGAGGGGATGGGAAAGGAGTTTGTAAGCTGCTCTGAGACTCCAAGTGAAGGGCAGGGTATAAATCCAATCTCCTCCTCCTCCTCCTCCTCCTCCTCCTCCTCCTCCTCCTCCTCTTCTTCTTCTTCTTCTTCTTCTTCTTCTTCTTCTTCTTCTTCTTCTTCTTCTTCTTCTTCTTCTTCTTCTTCTTCTTCTTCTTCTTCTTCTTCTTCTTCCCAAGACCTTGGGTGTCATGAGGGAAAATGTGGAATCCTTATAAAATGGAGTGGAGGCTTGTGCTCTGTTCTGGTTTGCAAGCAAAGGATTCCACTTTGAGACATGCCTGATTCTCCCCCCTTCCCATTTTACCCACACAACGACCCTGTGAAGTACAGCAAGGCATTGGGCTCCAGGTTCATCTGACTACTGGGGGTGAAATTCAGAGTTCCGAAGCTGGGATTCAAGTCCACTGCAATACTAGTAAACATGAAGCCTATGGTAGATTTACAAGATTCTCAAGTCAGCAATTTGCATCTTAATGGATCGTGTTTTGATTGAGCAGACCTGCAAATGATAGGCAAGTATTCAAAGCAAAACATACAACTGCTCACAGGGAAGTGCAGAGGAAGGCAAAGGACCTAAATTGATGATGATGATGATGATGATGATGATGATGATGATGATGATGATGATGATGATGAGGATGAGGAGGATGAGGATGATGATGATGGAGGAGGAGGAGGAGGAGGAGGAGGAGGAGGAGGAGGAGGAGGAGGAGGAGGAGGAGGAGAAGAAGAAGAAGAAGAAGAAGAAGAAGAAGAAGAAGAAGAAGAAGAAGAAGAAGAAGAAGAAGAAGAAGAAGAAGAAGAAGAAGAAGAAGAAGAGTTTACCACTCCAAGGAGATCCATAAACTAGTCTACAAGAAAAGTTGCCAGCTCCAGATTGGGAAATACCTGGCGATTTGGGGGGTGGAGCCTGAGAAGGTGAGGTTTGGGGAGGGGAGGGACCTCATCAGGTTATAAAGCCATAGAATCCACCCTCCAAAGCAGCCATTTTCTCCATGTGAACCAATCTCTGTCACCTGGAGACCAGCTGTAATCCCAGGAGTTCACCAGCTGCCACCTGGAGGTTAGAAACTACAGATGCGAGTCTCCAAGTGAGACCTGGAGATCCCCTGGAATTACAGCTCATCTCCAGACTATAGAGATCAGTTTCCCTGGACAAAACGGATGCTTTGGAGGGTGGACTCCATTGTACCCCACTGAGATCCCTGTCCGCCTCCATCCTCAAATCTTCAGGAGTTTCCGAGCAGGATCTGGCAACCCTACCTCCCCATCCTGGGGAACCCTCTTGGAAACCCTATCCATGAGGAATCTTCAGAGAAGTTCCTGAGCACTGGGAACAAAGAAAGGGATGGAGCTTATGACTGAAAATAGGTCAACCTGGCTGGTTTCAACCTGAATAAAAAATTGCGTTTGCAGAGCATTGTCTAGCGTGGAAATGTCGGTGAGAAGGTGTTAGCAAAGTGAGCCTTTTGCAGTACCAATCAGATTTTCAGGAGTAGGGGGGGACAACCTTGAGGGGCACCAACCTCCACGTGGTGTGGGGAGATCTACTGGGATTACAACTGTTCTCCAGACAACAGAGATCAGTTACCCCGGAGAAAATTGGCTGCTTTAGAGGTTGGACACTATGGCATTACTTCCCTCTGAGGTCCCTCTCCTCTCCAAACCTCGCCCTCCCCAGGCTCCACCCCACCAAATCTCCAGGTATTTCCCAGCACGAAGTTGGCAACCCTTCCCTTTCCTCAACACTGATGAGTCTGCTTTGAGCTTCTGGCATCAGCCATCTTGATTGGCCTGTTTAGCTACGCATGATTCTAGCTAAATTGAAAACAAAATATATTGTTATCTTTATTGCAGTATTAGTTAAATTCTGGCAAAACCTCTCTCTCTCTCTCTGTATGCATGTGTGTGTGTTGGTAAGGTTGGATTGTCTTTGAACGAAAACGGGATGGAGGCTATTTCCTCTGCTTTTGAACTCAATCATGAATTGGCAGGCCCGGCATATGTTTGTGCCGGTTCTCAGAGCCGGGAGTAAGACGAGGACGTGATTTGCTCCGTTTTTTCATTTCCGGGTGCACAACATTCCCGCTCGAAGCCCGTCTGTGACCGGCAGCCTCAAAATGTACATAGAAATCCAGAAAGAGGGAGGGGGGAAAAAAATTCATATCCGGCTTTGATGAAAGGTTTACTGACATGAATAAAATATGGAGCTAGGCACAGCTGGCTCCTGAATCCAGGCTGCATTCAAAGCAGCTAGAACTGGAACGCGGAGAGCTAGTTCATACAATTAAAATGCCACGCTGAGACAGGTGAATTGGTGTCACAGCTGGGCGTGTGAGCAAAAAGACATCTGTGCAATTAACAGGTAGGCTGTCGACACGAGACCAGCGCGCTAGTTGGTTTCCCATCCAGGGCAAGTAACGCCTTCATTCGAAACTTGTAAACAAAGTCTATTCAGAACCAATTAAATCACCCATGCTAAGACTGTTCACCGAGCGGTTCTACAGGCTGATGCATAGATTTCCATTTGGATCTATCTGATCTTATATATATTTTCCCCCTTCCTAATCAACCTTTTCTAATTTAGCGACTTGTTCAAGATGGCAGACAGGTAGGAAAATGAACGCCTTGAACTTAAGGGGGGGGAATCTTATAAATTATTGTCTGCCTTTCTCCTCTTCTCGTGATCAAGAATTTAACATCTCCGTTGGAAAAAAAAAAAGACTCCTCAATTAATAAAGCATTCCAGACGATGGGTAACTACTTCATGTATTACAGAATTCCTCCAGACCTGGAGATGATAAAAGTATTTTGTTTTCCTTGAGCTGTTATATCACATTTCAAGGATGCCTACTCAACTATAATTGATACTTGAAATTATGGCAGCAACTATCATCTCCAGAGAGAAGAAAACCAACATTTGCAATTAAGCCGTTCCCAAATGCTATTGTGTTGATACCAGGCCTTTGGAGCGTGTTTCATCCGTTTCTTCTCTCTCTCCCCCCCCCCCTTCCATTCTCTTTCTTGTAGCTATGCAGATCAAACATTTTCTGCAGCGGCTGTCACTAATATTGTTTCCTGGCCTAAACAGATAATTGCCCTTCTGGATGTATAAAAGACGTCTCGCCGAGCAAAGTTGAAATATCATTAATAAGGTGGATTGATTTACTCACAAATTCCTCCAGAAGTGTGATTAATAAGCCATCCCCTGGTGTTAGATATAATCTTCAGATCTCTCTTCGCGGCATGACTTTATTTCTGGAACAACCACCCTGTTCAATCATTAATCATTACCTTCAGCGAACAGTTTATCGCCGCTAATATGCATGCAATTCACAAACAACAACTTTTGTGTGTGTGTGTTACATTGGATGCAGAAGGGATTTGAAGGGAAAGAAAGAAAGAAAGAAAGAAAGAAAGAAAGAAAGAAAGAAAGAAAGGAAGGAAGGAAGGAAGGAAGGAAGGAAGGAAGGAAGGAAGGAAGGAAGGAAGGAAGGAAGGAAGGAAGGAAGGAAGGAAGGAAGGAAGGAAGGAAGGAAGGAAGGAAGGAAGGAAGGAAGGAAGGAAGGAAGGAGAGGGAGGGAGGGAGGGAGGGAAAGAGAGAAAGAAAGAAAGAAAGAAAGAAAGAAAGAAAGAAAGAAAGAAAGAAAGAAAGAAAGAAAGAAAGAAAGAAAGAAAGAAAGAAAGAAAGAAAGAAAGAAAGAAAGAAAGAAAGAAAGAAAGGAAGGAAGAAAGAAAGAGAAGAAAGGATAGAAAGAAAGAAAGAAAGAAAGAAAGAAAGAAAGAAAGAAAGAAAGAAAGAAAGAAAGAAAGAAAGAAAGAAAGAAAGAAAGAAAGGAAGGAAGGAAGGAAGGAAGGGAGGAAGAGGGAGGAAGAGAGAGAAAGAGAGAGACAAGAGAAGGAAGAGGGAGGGAGGGAGAAAGAAAGAGAGAAAGAGAAAGAGAGAGAGAGAGAGAGAGAGAGAGAGAGAGAGAGAGAGAGAGAGAAAGAAAGAAAGAAAGAAAGAAAGAAAGAAAGAAAGAAAGAAAGAAAGAAAGAAAGAAAGAAAGAAAGAAAGAAAGAAAGAAAGAAAGAAAGAAAGAAAGAAAGAAAGAAAGAAAGAAAGAAAGAAAGAAAGAAAGATTTCCCGTGCACGGGGGAAAACACACCTGGCAACCAGCCTGCTATATTAGAAAGCTGAGCCCTCAGGATTTAGAAAAGGTTCATATAAGCATCAATTAACAGGATTCAGTTTTACTCCAAAGGCAGACACTGGCTCTTTTTTATCGTCATTTATTAGTGATGTGTGTCTATGCACACACAACCCAGTCCTGTCTCAACAGAACTTTTTAAAAAAACTTCTTGTCAACTGCTCAAAAAAAACCCAAGAACAACCCTAAAACTTTTTCCTGACACATTTCAAGGCACACTCAACCTGATGTCCTCCCCGGAAGATATAGCCCCTTCCCTATAGATTGCCATCTCTCCTTTTTCATTAAAACAAAAATCTTTTGAGAAGAAGGAAAAGACAGCCTTTGGTGGGGAGCTTTTACTGTACACAGTCCTACAATGCTAAGCCTCTAGAAGTGATGCTCTGAGAATGACTACCAGTATCCTTTTCTTCAGGTCCTCAAGGGAGTTTAGTTTCTCTTCTTTCTGGACTTGAATCAGCACGGAAAGGAGACGACAAGTCATCCACATCCATCATTTCATGCCTGGGATGAGAGGAATATGGCAGTAGGAAGTGTGGAGGAATGAAAGAGTGGTCGTGGGTCACTAGGCTGGGAAATACCTAGAGATTTAGGGGTGGAGCCTGAGGAGGATGAGGTTTGGGGAAGGGAGAGATTTCAATGGAGTATAATTATTGGATAAAATGTAGGGATGGGCCTGAACTGGGAAAATGTGGTTCAGTTTCTGGTGTGACCAGTTCGCCAACCATGAACCATCACGAAGAAGAGAAGAAGAAGAAGAAGAAGAAGAAGAAGAAGAAGAAGAAGAAGAAGAAGAAGAAGAAGAAGAAGAAGAAGAAGAAGAAGAAGAAGAAGAAGAAGAAGAAGAAGAAGAGGAGGAGGAGGAGGAGGAGGAGGAGGAGGAGGAGGAGGAGGAGGAGGAGGAGGAGGAGGAGATTGGATTTATAGCCCACCCTTCACTTGAAGTCTCAGGACAGCTTACAAACCCCTTTCCCTTCCCCCTGTGAGGTAGGCGGGGCTGAGAGGGCTCTTTCCAGAACTGTCCTTGAGAGAACATCTCTGACAGAACTATGGCTCGCCCAATGTCATCCAGCAGTTGCAAGCGGAGGATTAGGGAACCAAACGTGGTTCTCCCAGATTAGCGTCCACGCAGTTAACCACTACACCAAACTGGCTAAATGAATCGGTTCAGTTTGTGACCTAGTAGAATCCTCCCCGCCCAGCATGCTAGAGACACCAGAGTCACAGGGGAATCTCCGGCTGACTCTCCTTTACCTTTCCTCCAAGTTTGGTGAGGATTGGATTTGCAGGGTCTGAGTTATGCCCCTCCCACAAAGAAGGTGCCCCCAGCAAAGTGCTTTCTGGGGAAATGACCACTGTTCTATACACTCCTGAACCTCCTCTCTCATTGACAGATGGTCATTTTGACAGGCACAGGTTCAGGAGTTTCAGGAGTATAGAATGGATCCTGTGCAATCTATATACATCAAACTCATCGGGGACCTCCCTCAGATGCTCCTCTACATGCCCTCCGTGTTCCATCCCCCTGTTGCTTTGAAGTTGGGCAAACATTTAGATTGAGCAGAGACAGTCTATCTGAAAATGAATCCATTCACGAACTGGCACTGACCACCATGAACAGCTGTAAAGATCATGGAAAGTTTATGCCAATTGATCTGTGTTGTATAGTGGGTTAGACGCATAAAGAAACCACAGACAGCGATGTAGTGATCAGCATGGTTCGCTATTATACAACACGAGACACTGATAACTGGCCCGGAGGCCAACTATATACATTAGGGAGGGGCCGCCCCCTGGTACCATTGGCGGGTTTGAATTCCCGCTGCCGTTCCCATTGGTCCCCCTACGCGGGAGCCAGGAACCTCAGTCCCATTGTTCTCAGGTACTCAAGCTCTGGCTCTTCGTTGATGGCACGATGTGTCTGCAGACACAACACCCCTCCCCCCATAGTCCCGATCCTGTCTAGGTGACATAGTCCTTCAGGTATGCGGGGGCTCTGCGTTCCCTGGTGGACCGTCGTGGTGTAGGCGTTGGGGTTTCTCCGCAGCCAAGTCTTGGTGGTGTGGCGGGGCCTGCCCCCTCACCTCCTTCCGCTGGGGAAGGGTGCGCCGTCTGGCCCTCGGCTGATGAGGCCTCGGGCATACTGAGCTGCCCGTCGCTGGGGTCCGCCTCTCTGCGGTCTCGTTCCGCCTCGGGCTCTCCCTCAGCTTCTCGTGGGGCCTGCTCCACCTCCCCTTGGTTTCCCCGGTCTCCTACCGTTGGAAGTAGGCGCCGCCTCAGCTGGCCCACGTGGCGCCGCAGAACCTGCCCGTCATTTGTCGACACCTCATAGGAGACAGGGCCGGTGGGGCGGATTACCTTTCCTGCTATCCACTCCGGGCCTCGGCCGTAGTACCTTGCGAACACCGGGTCCTCTGGGAAGAAGCCCCGTGGTGCCTCCCGGTCCTCGACCCAGTTCCGTCCTGTTGGAGCCCTGTCGGGGTGCAGGCGGTCCAGGAGGATGGCGGGTCGCCGGCCCATGAGAAGCTCCGCGGGGCAGTGGCCACTGACCGGGTTGGGTGTTGTCCGGTTCGCCAGCAAGAACCGGGCTATGCGTGACTCCCAGTCCCCCTCGGTCAGGCGGCTTAAAGCTTCCTTAGCCGTGCGGACCATGCGTTCCGCTTGGCCATTCGTGGCAGGGTGGAAGGGCGCTGACCTGATATGCCGGATCAAGTTGTCCCGCAGGAACCGCTGGAATTCCTCGGATGTGAACGCCGGGCCGTTGTCGGAGACGATGGTGTCCGGCAAGCCATGCGTGGCAAATATCTTCCGGAGGGCTCGGATGGTGGCGCTTGTGGAGGTGGAGGAGACTGGACTCACCTCCAGCCACTTGGAGTACGCGTCCACGGTGACCAGGAATGTTAACCCGTGGAAGGGCCCGGCGAAGTCGATGTGTAGCCGGGACCACGGGGTCCTTGTTGATTCCCATGCCTGGGTGGGTGCACCTGGTGGGCTTGGCCGGACTTCTTGACAGATCTGGCAACGCTTCACCCAGGCCTCTATTTCCCCATCGATGCCTGGCCACCAGACGTAGCTCCGGGTGAGGGCTTTCATCCGCACGATGCCGGGGTGTGCCTCGTGCAGAGCCTGCAGGACCTGTTGCTGGAGTGCGCTGGGGACTACGACCTGGTCCCCCCACAGCAGGCAGCCCTTGTGTGCCGATAGTTCCTCGCGCCGCATTGTAAATGCGCTGAACTCAGGGCCCGCCGAGGCCGTAGGCCACCCCCTCACCACCCAGCCGAGAACCCGGGATATGATGGGGTCACGGGCTGAGCAGCGGGCGATGTCCGTGGCCTGGAGAGGGCGTCTGGAAGACCCTCCAACTGGAGGACATGATGAGCTGGGGCCGGGTCCACCCCTTCGTCTGGCAGGGGGAGGCGGCTCAGCGCGTCTGCATGTCCCATTGCCTTGCCTGGCCGGTGCTGGAGCGTGTAGTTGTAGCCCGCCAAGAAGATGGACCACCGCAAGACCCGAGGGGAAAGTACCTGTGGCGTCCTGCGGTCCGCCGCGAAGAGGCCCAGCAGCGGCCGGTGGTCTGTGACGACTGTGAAGGGACGGCCATAGACGAAGTCGTGGAACTTCTTCACCCCGGCCACGACTGCCAGTCCCTCGCGGTCTATCTGGGCGTAGTTCCGCTCGGCCGCAGACAGGGTCCGCGAGTAGTACGCGACCGGGACCTCCCGGCCGTCCAGGAGACGGTGCGCCAGCACGGCTCCCACCCCATATGGAGACGCATCGCAAGCCAAGACCACGGGCAGGGTCTCGTCGAAATGTGCCAGGACCGCGTTCGAGATGAGCAGGGTCTTGACGGCCCGGAACGCAGCAGCCTGATGCGGGCCCCAGACCCAGGGTGCCTTTTTGTCGAGCAACCTGTGGAGGGGCTCGGCTACCGCCGCCTTGTGGGGGAGAAAGGCGTGGTAAAAGTTCAAGAGTCCGAGAAAAGCCTGGAGCTCGGCTTTGGAGGTCGGGGGCGGCGCTTCCACGATGGCCTTCACCTTGTCCCGGGCCGGGTGGAGTCCCTCTGCGTTCACCGTGAAGCCCAAGAAGTCGACGGATGATACCCCGAGCTGGCACTTCTCGCGCTTGACCTTTAGGCCGGCGTCCCGGAAACGGCTGAGGACCATGCGGAGGCGGGAGGCGAACTCATCAGGCGTGGCGGCGGCGATCATCACATCATCGAAGAATGGTGTGACGCCGGGGATCCCTTTGAGGAGAGAGTCCATCAGTTGCTGGAAAATTCCGGGTGCCACGCTCACCCCGAATTGCAGGCGATTGACCCTGAAGCCCCCCGGTGCGTTACAATTGTTTGGGCCTCTGCTGTCGGCCCATCGACAGGCAGCTGCTGGTAAGCTTGGGCCAGATCTAGTTTGCCGAAGATCTTGGCCCCTGCCAAGGTGGCCAGAACATGGCTCACCACCGGGACCGGGTAGGCATGGTCCTGCAATGCCCGATTTATCGTGCATTTATAATCCGCGCAGATGCGGACATCCCCGTTGGGTTTAATGGGGGTCACGATCGGGGTTTCCCACACTGCGTGAGAGACCGGCTCCAAAACCCCTTGCGCCACCAGTCGGTCCAGTTCCGCGTCTATTTTGGGTTTTAAGGCAAACGGAACGGACCTGGCATGCATGCGGATAGGGGCCACTGTGGGGTTGAGTTGTAGCGAAACCGGGGGCCCGTGTATCGGCCCAGGGACCCGTCGAAAACGGATGGGAACTCGCGGCACACTTCCTGGAAGTCACGGGTTGCGCAATGCTGGACCCCCTCGATCGCGATTCCTAGGGGTCCAAACCAGGCCCTCCCCAGGAGGCTGACTAGGTCGCCCTCGACTACGAGCAAGTCCAAGTGACCCTTGAAACCCCGGTACTGCACCCTGAAACTCCCGACCCCCTTCACTGGCACTCGGTTTCTCTGAAAGTCCATGAGCGTCACGGGTGATGGCCGCAAGCGGGGGCCCCCTTTGGGCAAATCTGTCTTAATGTGGCCTCCGAAATGATGGAACAGGCGGAGCCCAAATCGAGTTCCATTTGTAAGGGGGCCCCCTCTACTTTGATCCGGACGTATATTTTTGGGGTAGAGGCCTGACTGGGGAGTTTCAGTACCTGTGTTCGGGCGGCCGGGGCGTTGGTCAGTTGGTATAGGTCCTCCTCCGGGGCCGCGCAGTCCTCGAAGTGCGCCTCAGACCTGCGGCGGGGCGGTTTTGCACTGCGCGTGCTGGCTTGGACCGGCAAACCCTTGCGATGTGGCCCGTGCGGCCGCAGTCCCGACATGTGGCGTCCCGGAACCGGCACGATCTCCTCTCATGCTGCCCTCCGCAGCTGGCACACTCCTGCGCCGCCGAGCCGGGTTGCTTGCGTGCGGAGCTAGCGGACGGTGCTGGCGGGCGATGCTGGGCTAGTGTGCGGTGTACCTCGGGGTCGTTGATGTCGCTGTTCCCGGGGAGGCCACACGATGCGTCGCGGTGGTGGTGGTCGGGTGTGACCTCTCCCATGCAGTGGCGGTGGCTAACGCTGAGGTGATGGTCACCTTCTCGCCCTCCATTATTCGGCGCCGGAGTTTCTCCTCCCTGAGGCCTGCGACGAAACGGTCACGGAGAGCCATCTCCAAGTGCTCTCCGAAGGCGCAGTCGGCCGCCAGGCGGCGGAGCTCTCCGAGGAACTCCGCGGCGGTTTCTTTGCCCTGCTGGTTCCGATGCTGGAAAACCACGTGGCATGTCATCTCCGACGGCTTTGGGGAGTAGTAGTTCTGCACGGCCTTTACAATCTCGTCGACCGTGCACTCCTCCACCTTCTTGGGAGAGAGAAGGTATTGGGCCAGATCCACGATCACGGGGCCGCAAGAGCAGAGCAGCAGTCCTCTCTTTCGGTCTTCGTCCGTGATCTGATAGAACACGAAGGCTTGCCGCAAACCCGTGACCCAGGCTCCCCATCGTTGGGGCTGGGAAGCGTCGAACGGCGGTAGCAGCCCGGATCCTGGAGCGATGGCCATTGTGCTAGTCGGCGGCAGCGACACGGCTCTGGATTCACCCTCGGAGGCGCTCATGGAGGATGCCCGTGGAGCGGTGGAGCGAGTCTTCGGTAGCGTTGTCCGACAGCCCGGCTGGAGCGCTCAACAGGATCCCACCTTCGTCGCCATTGTTGTATAGTGGGTTAGACGCATAAAGAAACCACAGACAGCGATGTAGTGATCAGCATGGTTCGCTATTATACAACACGAGACACTGATAACTGGCCCGGAGGCCAACTATATACATTAGGGAGGGGCCGCCCCCTGGTACCATTGGCGGGTTTGAATTCCCGCTGCCGTTCCCATTGGTCCCCCTACGCGGGAGCCAGGAACCTCAGTCCCATTGTTCTCAGGTACTCAAGCTCTGGCTCTTCGTTGATGGCACGATGTGTCTGCAGACACAACAATCTGCCACAAATTTAACTTTGCAAACCACAAATCGGCCAAAATTCATCACAAACTTTCATTTGTGAGCCAGTTCATGCCCCTCCCTAGTTAGTTGCTGTAAATTTTCTGGGTTGTATGGCCATGGTCTTGGCATTGTAGGACCTGACGTTTCACCAGTAGCTATGATTGGCATCCTCAGAGATATAACACAGAAAGATGGCATACTCTCTGTGTCAAGGTGAGCAGAAAAATGGTAGGCAGGTAATTTATATCTACTCAGGAAAGTGGGGTAGGGCTGAGTCATTACCTTGTAGGAGTTCCACAGGCTATGAACATGCTAATTGAAGAGCTTTCCTGAGGAGGTTCTTTTGTATATAGATTGTTTCCTGAGGAGGTTCTTTTGTATGTGGATTGGCTGTTGAAATTTAATCTTATATGTAGTGCTATTGTCAGATGTAGAGCCTTTTGTGTTTTTTTAGGACAGGAAACCATGCCCTATTTATTTTTAAACCCTCTTCTTTCCTGTTGAAATTGTGTTTATGTTTATGAATTTCAATGGCTTCCCTGTATAATCTGACATAGCAATTGGAAGTGTTGTCCAGCCTTTCAGTGTCTTGGAACAAAATACTGTGTCCTGTATTCCACGAAGGGCAGAGATTTCAGATGGTGCTAAGAAGGAAGGCTGAGATGTCAAATGCTGAGAGGATGGATTTAGATTTCTTAGGCAATGGGAAATGTTTTGAGACAAGCAAACCTTACACACATACATGACCAGATGTTGTTGTCTTATATGTTTATTTGCAATTGCTACAAGTTTGTATTGTAGGCCATCAATAGTAGGCCCTAAATAGTTGCCTTATCAATTTTTCAGATTATTCTGGTGTCAAAGATTCCATTAGTCAGGATGTGTGTTCCTTCCATCAAAGGTGACTGGACTACTGCCTTTGATGGAAGTGACACACGTCCTGACTAATGGAATCTTTAACTCCAGGATAATCTGAGAAATATTGACCACTGAGGAAGGCCCGAAGGAGCCAAAATGCGTATGGTCCTTAGGTCAAAAGATTTCTACCCATCAGTTGTACTTGTATAACAACTAACTCGGTTGTATAAGCCTTTTAAGCCTGATACTCAGACTATTTCTTTTAACCGCAGTATGTTTTAGCTATGTGTACACCCTAATAAACATTTTGTATTTTTGTATAATATGATTTGGGGATGCCGCCTGGGGAGGACAGGGACCTCAGTGGGGCGCAGTGCCACAGAGTGCATCCTTCAAAGCATCCATTTTCCCCAGGGGAACTGATCTCTGTAGTCAGGAGATGAGCTGTAATTCCAGGGGACCTCAAGGTCCCATTTGGAGGCTGGCAAACCTAGAGTAGACTATACTGATCTTGATGGACCAATGGTCTCATTCAGTACAAGGCAGCTTCATGACCTTCATACACTCAGTCTTCATGTTCCATTAAACTAAAACAACAACAACAAAACCCCCTCATCCTTTCAGTATAGCGATTCCCTCGCCGTCCATAAAGATAAGGAACAAACAAAAACACAGCAATAACACAAGCAACGAATGAGCTACTCCCCAGCTTTGCAGCAGCTGCGTCTGGTGTGAACCAGTGGCTACACTGCAATCCGTAGGGCTTCCCACCGCTGTGCCAAGTCCCTGTCTGTGAAGGACAGATCCCTACTTTGGGTTCATATTTATAAACCGCACTGTCACTACAAGTGATGCGGCATCAGCGACGGTAATTATCACTGTGCCTTCAGCGTCCACGGAGCAAGACGTCTGTCGGATCCAGGTGGAGGCCTGCCAACTCAGCCTGTGGAGCACTTGCTGGAATTAGATGGCCTCCCTCCCCCACCCCCACACTCTTGGATTGCACTGACACCCACTCATGTTAAACGGTGAAGGGAACAGTGTGGTTTCAAGTGACATTCTGTTGTTGTCTGGTGAAATCTGAGTGGCAAAGGATGAACTGCGAGGAACCCTGCTTCAGCGACTGCTGACAAGAATGTAACACGGAGACAATTAGGCAGTCGGTTCCCTTCCTTGAACGCAATGACCTGGCGACAGTGATTCACACAATGGTCATCTTGAGATTGGATTACTGCAATGCTCTCGACATGGGGCTGCCCTTGTCCCAGATCCAGAAGCTGCAGCTGGTGCAGAATGCAACAGTGAGGCTATTGCTGTGCCTTCCTGTGTGGGAACACATCCAGCCCACCCTAAAAGCACTGCACTGGCTGCCAATAGCATACCGGATTCGGTTCAAGGTGCTGGTTTTGACCTTTAAAGCCCTATATGGTCAGAAACCTGCTTACCTGAGGGACTGCCTTTCCCCACATGTTCCCCCAGAGGGCACTAAGATCTGGATCCCAACACCACCTGTCCCTTCCGGGCCCTAAAGAAGCCAGGCTAGTGGTGTTGAGGGTCAGGGCCTTTTCTGTGGGGGCTCCACACTGGTGGAATGAGCTCCTGGAGGACATCAGGGCCCTGCGAGACCTTTTGCAGTTCCACAGGGCCTGTAAAATGGAGCTCTTCCACCAGGCTTTTGATTAGGGGGCCGCCGATAACATCGCAGCCCTGGCCCTAACATCAGCATCAAAAGTAATATCGGATAGCCTGGCAAGGAACCTGGAATATGGCGACAGTTATATCTGGATGCCGAAAGAATGCCACCATTGTTTATTGCACTGCTAGCACTTTGCATTTTGTTGTGGTTTTAACTGTTTTATCTTTTTTTTAATAATTGTATATTGTATTAATATATATATATATATATATATATATATATATATATATATATATATATATATATATATATATATATGATTGTACCAACTGAAAGGAGCTATTCTTTTGCATCTGTGTCCAAATTGTCCCACCCTTCAGGTCCATTATGAAATTAAGGACATAAGAGAAGCCAATGTTGGATCAGGCCAATGGCCCATCCAGTCCAACACGCCATCACACCATGGCCAAAAATACCAGGTGCCATTGGGAGGTCCACCAGCGGGGCCATAACTTGCTCCATAAGGTGTCCTTGCTCTATAGGACGTCAATACTTGAGTTTAGCCTGGAAGTATGTGGACTTTTCAGAAAGCCAGAAAGAATTTTAATACTATCCTCCCCTTGGATTATCAACTAGGCAAGGGTATATTATATATATATATATATATATATATATATATATATATATATATATATATATATTCTCCATCATTTGATAGAAATATCGCAGCTCACTAGCTCCCCATGTGACTACATGCAGTATCCCTCAATCACATTTTTGCCTCGCGGATCTCAGGGTGGTATATAGGGCTCTTTCTAGTACACCGAATCCTTAAAATAACACTGGAAAGTAAGTTAGACAGGCCCAAGATCAACTACACTGACCTGAATGGCCCAGGCTAGCCTGATCTTGTCACATTTTGGAAGCAAAGCAGGGTCAGTCCTGATTAGTACTTGGATGGGAGACCACCAAGGAAGTCCAGGGTTGCGACACAGAGTCAGGCAGTGGCAAACCACCTCTGAATGTCTCTTGCCTTGAAAGCCCTGCAGGGTCACCAAAAGTCTCTACTTGGATGGGAGACCGCCAAGGAAATCCAGGGTTACTCTGTAAAGCAAGCAATGACAAACCACCCCCCTCCGTCTCTTGCCTTGAAAACCCTACAAGGTCTCCATAAGTCAGTTGTGACTTGACAGCAGTTTCCACTGTCAAGATCATCCACTGAACTTCACAGCTAAGTGGGATTTGATCCCTGGTCCAATAATCTATACTGGTTTCCATTTTGATTTTATATGCACGTTATGGTATGGAGTCATATGTAGGGATGGGCATGAACCAGCTCATGAACCTTTGTTCGTGATGAATTTTGGCTGGTTCGTGGTTTGCAAGCTGAAGTTTGAGAACTTCAGCCCGGCCATGAACCTCCACGAACCTTTAAAGCAGTTTGTGGGGGGCTGAGGGGAGCAAAGAGGTTTGTGCGTTCATGGGGGCTTTTTCCTCCCCGTAAAAGCCACCAAAACATCCCCATCACCAAAAGACTGGAAACAGCTGAGCTGTGTTGGTGGCCTGCTCGCACGGTTCAGCTTGTTAGAGCCGGAAAGAACAGAGCTGCGGGAGCAGACTACCTCCGTGGCTCAGCTGTTTCAGGCACGAACCCAGTTCCATTTGTATGCAAGCCAACAGGGTTCGAGGGGTTCATGGTTTGGATCATGGTCCTGGCACAAACCGTGATCTGAACCAAAGCCATATTTTTGTGGTCTGTGCCCATCCCTAGCCAATCTATTAGTGATTTGGGGAAGGGCCACCATGCAATGATACGAAATCTGCTGTGCATGCAGATGGTTCCCTGTTCACACTCAGCAACTCCAGTAATACAGGATTGAGTCGTTGGAGATGTGGAAGACCCAAGACCATGGAGACCCAGTATAAGGCAGCCTCATGTGTCAATCTATATTTATCCTATGTAGTCAGATAAAGATAGGTAGCCATGTTAGTCTGTCTGTAGCAGCTGAAATGAGCAAGAGTCCAGTGGCACCTTAAAGACTAATAAAATTTGTGGCAGGGGAGGAGCTTTCCTGAATCACTGCTCGATTCCTCAGATACAGCTAGAATGTGAGTCCCTCTGTCCCGATATCTCAGAGAGTGGACTGTCCAAGATAGAAAGACAGGTGGACTCACATTCAAGCTGCCTCGGAAGAAGTGAGCAGTGACTCATAAAACTTCATACCCTGCCACGCACACCCTGCGCTCTTGCTCTGTTATATCCCATGTCGTGTTCGAGAACATTTAAGTTCGTATCACTTAAATACGTGTGTTTAAAATGTAGAAATTAACATACGAAGTGTTCAGTCTCCCTAACCATACATTTGCGAAAATTCATTTTTTTCCCGAAAACACACTCTCACACACTTGCTTTTGCTACTGAGGTTAATTCTCTCTTTTTCTGTGTCGCTGTTATTCCTAGGCCTGCCCTTATAAATACAGGGCAGAAATGCCAGATGTGAGAATTTGATCTAGGCATCTTGTAGGTCTACCCTTATATTCTTTTGACCATGGAAATTCAGTGGGCCAAAAATTTCTGTTGCGTTTCAGATCTCACAACATCTGTCAAGTCAACCACAAGGGCTTGGTGAATTCGGGAGCATTTCCCCTTCTCTGTATTATTCCGTCATGGGAAGTCTTTGACCCTGTTCAAAGATTTTGTCCAAACGGCATCCTCTAAGGGGTTCCTCCTCAGAATCGTTGGTTGGCATGTGGCCCTCCTGGACGGAGGTCCACTCCTCCTCTTTCTGTGACCTCCACCCACCCTTCAATCAGAGCTAAAAAACATGGATGCCCTGCTTCCTGTTATGTACCTACAGTTGGAGGACTGTCAGGTCTCAAGCACTAGGTCTCAGGGCTCAGTTTTGGGGGCTCATCCTCAGGGCCGAGGAAGGTAAAAAGTGCCCTCAAGTCCCAGGTGACTTATGGTGACCCCTCATGCAGTTTTCAATGCAAGAGATGTTCAGTGGTTTGCCATTGCCTGCCTCTGCAGAGCAATCCTGGACTTTCTTGGTCTACCATCCAAGTACTAACCAGGGCCAACCCTGCTTAGCTTCCGAGATCTGACAAAGTCAGGCTAGCCTGGGCCATCCAAGTCAGGGCAGAGATGAACAGAGGTGGTTTGCCATTGCCTGCCTCTGCAGAGCAATCTTGGACTTCCTTCGTGGTCTCCCATCCAAGTACTAATCAGCACCAACCCTACTTAGCTTCCACATTGAAATCTCAGAACTGTCAGCTAGCCCACATGTGTGATGTCTTCTTCTAAGGCTTCAGGACAATCCTGCTTGTGCTAGCTACCACTAAACCGGAGATGGGAGTGATAAAGTCTCCTCTACACACACACTAGTGCTGGAGATGTGTTCAAGAACCTGACAGTGGCTGAGTTCAGACTGGCAGTTTGAAGCGTCATGGCAAAAAAGCCCCAGAACAAACTGTTCTGGGTTTTCCCAGTCACACGGGGCCAACTGATGGGGGAGCATGCCGGGAGGAGGCACGCAGGAGCATTCAGACCGCTGGCCCGGATGTGTGGCTGTAAAGGGCTTTTTCCTAGTAAATCGTCTTGATGCCTATTAGTGTATGCGCTCATACACACATAGACATCCAGCCGATTTGGGAAGGATCCCGTTGCACCGGCACCACATTGGGCGGTAGAGCGGAGCACAGCCAATCATATCGCTGCTGCCTTATGCACAATGCAGGTTGCTGCCGGCTTTTCAGCTGAGCGTTCACACTTCCGGGAAGCAGAATGCAGCGGGATAAAGGCACTCTCCGGGATTTGCTACCACTTTCAACAGGTATCTCTTAATCCCAGGAGTGAAGCAGAACAGCACGGGTTGACTGCGGGTGGGGAACGCCAGGCAGATGTGCCTGTGTGAACGCCGCCTTTAATCCACTTGGGAAACGTGGCTGAAATGTGGCTATAGCGGGGCAAACTGCCAGTCTGAACTCAGCCAGTATTCAACCAGTCTGGAATGTCTATGCTACAGCAAGTGTCGATTATTTTCACTGGAGGTAATAGGGGGCCCCCACCCACACCCTGCTAGAGTACACTAGAAAGAAAGTCTATCTCTGACTGAGTCAGTAATTGTCAGGCACAAAAGAAACTCTTGTATATGATAATGTCCCGCCAAATGTAACTGTTCAGCAAGGAATGCCTATTAAGCTTTTTGAACTATTTAAACTAGGTCAGCATGCAGGGAAACCATACCAAGAGTATGATTAAGAGGCAATGGCATAATGATCCCGCATGGCATTGTCTCCTTTGTTCACATGAGTCACTGTCTAACAATATGGTGATGTGAGCTACTTTAGAAAGCTTGGACCGTACGTCGGCAAGAGAGCAAGCCGCTCTCTCCTCGCCTCCCTTGGATGAGCGTGCCTTGCACAAGCTATGTTTATCCCGGGGTCTTTCTGCATTGAAATGCACAGCAGAGGTGCCATATGAGAAAGATGCCCTTCAGGATTTCAGAATCCCATACTCTACGTGAAATGAAATGTGGAAGGACACCAAGGAGCACCAGTTCTGAGTCCATGAAGGTGTCTATTCCCCTTTTAAAGTCAACTAAACTAGGGGTCATCATGACCTCCAGTGGCAACGGATCCTTGGGTAAAGAAACACTTTTGAAGAACATATGAAGCTGCCTTATACTGAATCAAAGAAGAAGAAGAAGAAGAAGAAGAAGAAGAAGAAGAAGAAGAAGAAGAAGAAGAAGAAGAAGAAGAAGAAGCAGCAGCAGCAGCAGCAGCAGCAGCAGCAGCAGCAGCAGCAGGAGCAGCAGGAGGAGGAGGAGGAGGAGGAGGAGGAGGAGGAGAAGAAGAAGAAGAAGAAGAAGAAGAAGAAGAAGAAGAAGAAGAAGAAGAAGAAGAAGAAGAAGAAGAAGAAGAAGAAGAAGAAGAAGAAGAAGAAGAAGAAGAACGGATTTATACCCTGCCCTTCACTACCCAAAGGAGACTCAGAGTGGCTTACAATCTCCTTTCCCTTCCGCTCCCTACAACAGACACCCTGTGAGGTAGGTGGGGCTGAGAGAGCTCTCGAGAGAGAACAGGCCTGAAAGAACTTGTGACTGACCCAAGGTCACACCAGCAGCTGCATGTGGAGGAGTGGGAAATCAAACCCAGTTCTCCCAAATTAGAGTTCACACCAAACTGGCTCTCCTTAATAACAGTCCCTTGTGAAAACACCAATTGTACCACTCTGTCTTATTGGCTTTCTTTTCAACAGAGAGATGCCCTGTCATATCTATCCTATCATTTTAATAGGATTATTTTACACTGTTTATTGGGTTGCCTTGCTATATATGGCACTGTTCTGAGATATAATAATAATAATAATAATAATAATAATAATTATTATTATTATTATTATTATTATTATTATTATTATTATTATTATTATTATTATTATTATTATTATTATTATTATTATTATTATTCTTCGTTCTGGAGAGGCAGCACAACTGTCATTTAATATTCATGTGCAAAATCCTTTCCTCCCTCTAAAAAAAAACCCCACAATGTTTGCATTCTATGATTTATTTGATGTGCGCTTCAGAGTTTTGTCTTTCCTCAAACAAAATAAAGTGTCTTTCACCGAGAGAGACAATCTGTTTCTTCCCTTCTGCCTGGCATAAAATGTCAACACTGTTTCTGTCACTCTTGGATTCAGTGAGCAGTGAAGAATGATGTGAGGATCAGGTGTGGGTTTGTTTGTTATTTTCTATTCTGAGAGGAACAGGAAGCTCCTGGTTTCTGATTTTGTTTCTTCACGGAATACGCCCCATGAACTTGAAAAGGCCAGAAGTTTGCACTCATGGCACAAGTCTTCACTCCATTCCCCCCATCTTGGAACCTGCCCAAAATTCTCAATGGCTAAAAGTAGCCTCAGCTCTGGAAGTCCACCTCAGTCCAAGGAAGGCCTGATCTACACAGACAACGGATACAAAACCACAGCCAGAGGGAGGGAGGCCTGGGCTACACGGACAGCAGATACAAAAACCACGGCCAGAGTGAGGTAGGCCTGGTCTACATGGACAGCAGATACAAAAACCACGGCCAGAGTGAGGTAGGCCTGGTCTACATGGACAGCAGATACAAAAACCACGGCCAGAGTGAGGTAGACCTGGTCTACACGGACAGCAGATACAAAAACCACGGCCAGAGTGAGGTAGGCCCGGTCTACACGGACAGCAGATACATAAACCACGGCCAGAGTGAGGTAGGCCTGGTGTACACGGACAGCAGATACAAAAACCACGGCCACAGTGAGGTGAGGCCTGGTGTACATGGACAGCAGATACAAAAACCACGGCCACAGTGAGGTAGGCCTGGTCTACACGGACAGCAGATACAAAAACCACGGCCAGAGTGAGGTAGGCCTGGTCTACACGGACAGCAGATACAAAAACCACGGCCAGAGTGAGGTAGGCCTGGTCTACATGGACAGCAGATACAAAAACCACGGCCAGAGTGAGGTAGGCCTGGTCTACACGGACAGCAGATACAAAAACCACGGCCAGAGTGAGGTAGGCCTGGTCTACACGGACAGCAGATACAAAAACCACGGCCAGAGTGGGGTAGACCTGGTCTACACGGACAGCAGATACAAAAACCACGGCCAGAGTGAGGTAGGCCTGGTGTACACGGACAGCAGATACAAAAACCACGGCCAGAGTGAGGTAGGCCTGGTGTACACGGACACCAGATACAAAAACCACGGCCAGAGTGAGGTAGGCCTGGTGTACACGGACACCAGATACAAAAACCACGGCCAGAGTGAGGTAGGCCTGGTGTACACGGACACCAGATACAAAAACCACGGCCAGAGTGAGGTAGGCCTGGTGTACACGGACACCAGATACAAAAACCACGGCCAGAGTGAGGTAGGCCTGGTGTACACGGACACCAGATACAAAAACCACGGCCAGAGTGAGGTAGGCCTGGTCTACACAGACAGCAGATACAAAAACCACGGCCAGAGTGAGGTAGGCCTGGTCTACACAGACAGCAGATACAAAAACCACGGCCAGAGTGAGGTAGGCCTGGTCTACATGGACAGCAGATACAAAAACCACGGCCAGAATGAGGTAGGCCTGGTCTACACAGACAGCAGATACAAAAACCACAGCCAGAATGAGGTAGGCCTGGGCTACACAGACAGCAGATACAAAACCAGGGCCAGAGTGAGGTAGATCCTAGACATCTCCCAGAATTGCAACTGATCTCCAGATGACAGAGATAAGTTCCCCTGGAGGGAAAAAAAAGGCTGCTTTGGATGCTGGACTAGATGACATTTTAACCCCACTGAGGTCCCCCCTCCCCAGCCTCCACCCACAAAATCTCCAGGCGTTTCCCAACCCAGAGCTGGCAACCCTGCCTGTAAGTCCATAAAAGGTCAGGCAAGGCCTGGTCTGCACAAGCAACGGATACAAAAGCACCGCCAGGGTGAGGTGGGGTCTGGAGATCTCCAGATGACAGAGATCAGTTCCCCTGGAGAACATGGCTGCTTTGGGAGGGTGGACTCTGTCGGCACTGTACCATGCTGAGGCCCCCTCCCCTCTCCAAAAGCCCCACCCTCCCCAGGCTCCACCCCCAAAGTCAACAAAAATATCCCTGCCTTGAGTTGGCAATGCTAGGATGAGGTCAGTGGCTTCATGGCTCCATCAAGAATGCTTACTTGGCCCCGACCTGGGTAGCCCAGGCAAGCCAGATTTCGTCAGATCTCAGAAGCTAAGCAGGATCGACTCTGGTAAGTACTTGGATGGGAGACCTGCAAGGAATACCAGAACTGGGACACAGGCGCAGGCAACTATCAAGCCCCCACTGTGAATATTTTCCAGGCCCCCAATAGGGGTCAGTCACCAGAGGTCACCATGACTTCCAGGTGCATGCACATGCATGTGTGCACGCACACGCATGCACACACACAAGTACAAAAAAAAAAAAAAAAGAATGCTTACTTGTACCGGCTATATTCCCCCCAGAAAACGAGTTACACTTTGTAAAGTGTAACAATTCATGGATGTTCAAATACACATCAACATTTGGTTTTGGCAACAGGGTTATAGCACTTGGAGTGAGTTGTGAGAAAATTGCTGTTTCCCACATATATTCCTTTGGTGACCTACTTGGAAACACTGCAGGCACACCTAATGAGGAAGACTGGTTAACCTTGGAACAACCAACTTCATAGAACTTCTTTTGGACTGTAGAACTTTTTATTTGTTTGCATTATTTATAGTCCGTCTTTCTTGCAGGGATTCAAGGGGACTACACAAGTGAGTCAGGGCGATTGGCAGAATGGGACATCCGATAACCAATGTGTTAGGACTGCAGAAGTCTAGAATCTTCATTGGACTAGCCCCCAAGAACCCCAGGCCCTGACAATCCCCCCATACACAAGATTGGTAGATTTTAATTTGTGTGAAGGAACAGTTTAGGGAAAACCCATCCCCAATGTGAAAATGAGGTGCTACCATGTGAAGACTGGCCGGTCAAAAAATAAACATCTGGATCAACCCTCTGGCAGTTCCCTTTGCGGTTCAATCTGGGGAAAGCAGCCAAATGGGACCTGACATATTTATCCCACCATCTATAGATGGCAGCTTGATGGAAAGACAAATATTTATTTCCCTCGTTTCTAATGGACAGGTTTTCCATTTTGGGGTTCCTGAAGGAAACCAGAGAACTGCATGATGGTTTGGGGCTTTGAAAAGAGAAACCAAAATGGACTTTGTTCTCGGTTTGAGACACTCGTACACAGCTCTCATTCACTGACCTCAACATGTGTTTATCCCCGGCCAGACTGCAGTCTTGTTTAATAGTGCAGGGCTGTGGATTCCTCCCGTAATTAGATTATTGGCTATATTTTACGTATGCTTATTTTTAACATGCAGTTATGCCAGGAAACACCGAGTGGAGCTGATGCTTATTTTAGAACATCAGCCCCAAGATGTCTCGGCCTCGAAAAGAAACATATTGCTTTGCAAGTCGGTTCTTATAGACCAGGTGCAGGGACCTATTGAGGCTGACGGTGCAAAGTAGGGATGCCAGCCTGGAGAGCTCATCTCCAGGCTATAGAGATCAGTTCTCCTAGAGAAAATGGATGCTTGGGAGGGTGGACTCTATGGCGTTGTAGCCCACTGAGGTCTCTGCCCTCCCCAGGCTCCCTCTCCAAAACGCCAGGCGTTTCCCAACCTGGATCTGGCAACCCTAACCCCCGTTCCCCGCCAGTGGCCAGGGGGGAACGTGGCAGCCCTAGATAGGTGGGAGGCAAGCAGAATCAGTATGTGAAGGGAATGTCAAGCAAAGATCATAGAATCATAGAGTTGGAAGGGGTCTCCAGGGTCGTCTAGTCCAACCCCCTGCACGGTATAGGGAATTCACAAATACTTCCCCCCACATACACCCACAGTGACCCCTGCTCCATGCCTAGAAGATGGCGAAAACCCTCCAGGATCTCCAGCCAAACTGGTTGGGAGAAAAATTGCTTCCTGACCCCAAAGGGGCAATCAGCATTTCCCTGGGCGTGTAAGAAAGGGCCGTGCGAACTAAGCACTGATGCAATCCTTCCTGCCCTCCCTCGCATGGTCTGCCTAAGTTAAGAACATAAGAACATAAGAGAAGCCAATGTTGAATCAGGCCAAAGGCCCATCTAGTCCAACACTCTGTCACACAGCAGCCAAAATATACCAGGTGCCATCAGGAGGTTCAGCAGTGGGGCCAGAATCAGCATTGCTGTCAGGGTGGCCATCTAGCCTCTGCTTGAAAAACCTCCAAAGAAGGAGAGCCCCACCACCTCCTGAGGAAGCCTGTTCCACTGAGGAACCGCTCTAACTGCCAGGAAGCTCTTCCGAATGTTTAGCCGAAAACTCTTCTGATTTAATGTTATACATTTTCAGGTATGCAAATGGATGTTCTTACACCTGCTCTTTCTTGTTTTCTTGGTCTGCATTTTTGACAAAATTTGGATCTTCGATTATTTTTAAAAAATGTTTCTGACAGTTGATTAGTGTTGCCAACCACCAGGTGGCACCTGCTATTGCCTAGGGTTGCCAAGTCTGGGTTGGAAAATACCTGGAGACTTTGGGGGTGGATCTGGGAGAGGGTGGGGTTTGGGGAGGGGAGGAGCCTCAGCATGGTACAATGCCATAGTGTCCACCCTTCGAAGCAGCCATTTTCTCCAGGGGAGCTGATCTCTGTCATCTGGAGAGCAGTCGTAAAAGTGGGAGATCTCCGGGCCCCACCTGGAGGCTGGCAACTCTACTATTAGCCTCTATTATAATCGATCTGCAGATGGCCAAGATCAGTTCCTCTGGAGAATATGGCTGCTTGGAGGGTGGACTCTATCCAGGGCTCTTTTTATAGCAGGAACTCCTTTGCATATTAGGCAACACACCCCAAATGTAGACAATCCTCCAAGAGCTTACGGAGCTCTTCTTACAGGGGCTACTATAAGCTCTTGGAGGATTGGCTACCTTAGGGGTGTGTCACCTAATATGCAAAGGAGTTCCTGCTACAAAGAGAGCCCTGCATGACATTATACCCACCTCAAACCCCATCCTCTCCAGGCTCCACCCCCTGAAATCTCCAGGTATTTCCCAACCCAGATCTGGCAACCTTACTGCTGAGATGATATGTAGATGGATGGATGGATGGATGGATGGATGGATGGATGGATGGATGGATGGATAGATAGATAGATAGATAGATAGATAGATAGATAGATAGATAGATAGATAGACAGACAGATAGATAGATATTTAAAATGGACTTGATTCTGCTTAGAAGAATAATTGAACTGAAGATTTTGTTAAAATTGTGGTCTTTCTTCACTTGGAAGGGAAACCCTCATCTGTCATCTGGCCAGGGGAGAGGGAAAAAGGGCCTGGTGGTGGAAACTTGGGCTGTTGGCAACATCATCCGGAAAAGAAAGAGGCCTTCAATTACTGCTGTGCTGACTCCTGCGATTATTGGCAAGCTCGTAGCCATAGCGAGAAGGCGAGGAGAAAATAGAGAAGAAAAGGAACCGTGTGGTTCAGTAATGCTCACACTGTACTTTGAGTTGCTAATAAGCTGCCACCTATGGAGGGCCTTTGTGTCTTTGCCAGAGTGGCTAAAAGCCTTCTGCTAGCCACCAGATTTCAGAGGGCGGAGACATCACCTTGCATATGCCAGAGCTGTTGGGAACGCAGCATTTATACGTGCCCAGAGATAACATGTTGACAAAGGTAGGCCTACTGTGAAGTAAAGCTGCAGCCTCCAGCAGCCATTGAGATAATCCTGTCCTCCTCCTCCCCCCCCCGCCACCCTCTATGTCTTCAGTGTTCTGGAATTTCTTTCTATGCAGTATGGAGCTCATCCTGGATTGCACCCGAGCTAGCATAATAAAATCCAGGGGCACCTTTAAGACCAACACAGGTTTAGTCAAGGTATGAGCTTCTGTGTGCATGCACTCTTTTCCAAGTACATTTAAATGGAATAGTGTGTACAGTTCTGGTCACCACACCTTAAAAAGGATATTATAGCTTTGGGGAAAAATGCAGAAAAGGGCAACTAGAATGATAAAAGGGTTGGAGAACTTTCCCCATGAAGAAAGGTCGAGGCACTTGGGGCTCTTTAGCTTGGAGAAACGCTGGCTAAGGGGTGACATGATCAAGGTTTATAAGATTATGCGTGGGATAGAACAGGTAGAGAAAGAGGTATATTTCTCCCTTTCTCACAATACAAGAACTCTTGGGCACTCAATGAAATTGCTGAGCAGTCGGGTTAGAACGGATAAAAGGAAGTCCTTCTTCACCCAAAGAGTGATTAACACATGGAATTCTCTGCCACAGGAGGTGGTGGTGGCTACAAGCATGAACGGCTTCAAGAGGGGATTGGATAAATATATGCAGCAGAGGTCCTTCAGTGGTTATTAGCCACAAGGTGTAGATAGGAAATCTCGGTCTAGGGCAAGTGATGTTCTGTCTTCGTGGAGCTTGGGAGGGTCAACAGTGGGAGGGCTTCTGGTATCCTGGCCCCACTGGTGGACCTCTTGATGGCACCTGGTATTTTTGACCACTATGTGACAGAGTGTTGGACTGGATGGGCCATTGGCCTTATCCAACATTGGCTTCTCTTATGTTCTTATGAAGGTAACAGTTCAAGCTTATAGACGATGGCGATGTTTTAAGATATGCAGAGACAAAACTAGACAACAAGCTAAGGTTATAAGGTCTACAGTTGTTTCGATTTAATTAAGGGGGCGAAAACAGTGAGGCAATAAATATGTCAAAACAGGAGATAAATGTGTGAGGTGTCCTTTCTAACCGTGGGAAATAAACTGCTATGCTCTCAGGCATGGAGGCAACCAACTGCCTAGACCTTTTAACTGGAGATGCCGGGGATTGAACCTGGGACCTTCTGCATGCAAAGCAGAGGCTCATCTGCTGAGTCACAGCCCCTCCCCACAGGAACTGCAGGGCATCTTTCCTGCCAGGCAGGGCTCTTTTTGTAGCAGGAACTCCTTTGCATATTAGACGACACACCCCTAATGTAGCCAATCCTCCAAGAGCTTACAGAGCTCTTCTTACAGGGGCTATTGTAAACTCCTGGAGGATTGGCTACATTGGGGGTGTATCGCCTAATATGCAAAGGAGTTCCTGCTGCAAAAAGAGCCCTGCCTGGCAGGATCCTGAACGTTATAATAGAAGAGATTGCACCTGCTGGAACCTGCCATTCACAAGACTTCCTTTGTCCCTAACAGACCCTCTGTTTCTTTAAGACCGACCACACCATTGATATTCAACGTGTCCCCCACCCCACTCATCTCCTGTGACCTTAAGTCATGTGAATAACCCCACAGGCATCTAACCTGGTTATCTTTGCAGCAAACTTTAATTGACATTGAAAGAAAATGTGTTTATCTCCAAGCACCCAGCCGATCGATACAAATTTGCCAGCTGGTAAGTTTATTTGCGCTCTCTCTCTCTCCTCGAAAATTGCCAGCGAACTGGAGCCGGGATCGTCCATTTTGCCTCGACGGGGCTCGGGGCTCCCGGTCGCCTAGGAAAGCAGCCTCCCTAATGAAACGAAAAAGCAAATGACGGTTGCGCCAAGGGGATCCATAAACCGGGCACCTCCATGAAGATGGTTTGGGGAAGGGGCAGAAATAAGTTAAGGCCGGGTCCGGAAGGATAAGGGGCGTCACTCCCATTCAGGAGCGGCGTAATTAGACAAGCGAAGAGAAATGGCTTTTTTCAAAAAACAGCCAGAGTCCATTCTCTCAAACATTTGGCTAAATAATTTTGTCTGACACAGGGTTTCATTAGGTGTAAATTACACAGCAAAGGCCTCGGGCTTTGATGTGGCTGGAGGAGCAACCGGGAGTATATTTGTCTTTCACCTGTCACCACTTATTTTCCTCAGCTACTGGCCAGTAGCCCGGCCTTCTTCTTCTTCTTCTTTTTTTAACTAATGGGAATTAAATAATACAGCTGTAATACAAATGTTTTTCCTTGATGCTTGATCCCTTATGTGGTAGTCATTAAGTTTTAAATGAAAAATCTGGAAACCGAGCCGAGCAGTGACTTGCTGGCAGCGGAGCAGATCCCCGAAAAGGGCAAGGAAAGGTGGGGATCGGTGAAAGCTAGCTACCACGGCCATATTGCTTGTAGGCCAACGACATTGCTCTTCTCTTGGCTAATGTCAGAGCTCTTTTTGTAGCAGGGACTCCTTTGCATATTAGGTGACACACCCTCAATGTAGCCAAATCCTCCAAGAGCTTACAGAGCTCTTCTTACAGGGGCTACTGTAAGCTCTTGGAGGATTGGCTACATTAGGGGTGTGTTGCCTAATATGCAAAGGAGTTCCTGCTACGAAAAGAGCCCTGGCCAGTGTGGTGGTCGGCGTGTGGTCTGGGACCGGGGAGACTCGAGTTCAAATCTCCGCTTGGCCATAGAGATAGTTTCAAGGCTTAGCCAACAAGATTTGTGTGGTATAAACTTTCAAAAAAAAAAAAAAAAAGCTCCCTTTATCAGACACCGTGAAGTTGGCCATGAAGTTGGAAGGACTACTCAGACTGACCTACCTCTCCGGCTTGTTGTGAGGAGCACCACAGAGACCCACAAGATTTGGGGAGGGGAGGGGGTATGAGTTTTCAAGAGTCAATGCTCCCTTCGTCAGATGCCATGAAGTTGGCCATGAAGCGTATTGGCTACTCAGCCTAACCTCCCTCACCAGGTTGTTGTGAGGACAAAATGGAAGATCCTGTATGCCAACCTGAGCTCCTTGGAGGAAGAACATAAAAATGTGGGTGTGGGATAGAGAAAAAGAAAGAGAGAGAGAGAGAGAGAGAGAGAGATCATTCATTTAGCAGGACCCAACTTGCAAAAGACTGCTACCCACCGAGGTCCCTGCCCTCCCCAAGCTCCATCCCCAAATCTCTATGAGTTCCCCAACCTGGGCCTGTCAAGCCTTCCCTCCCCCCATCCCTTGCTGGTGGCCGGGTGAATTGACAACCCTAATTCTTTCTCTCTGGGTACGTTCAGAAACTCCGTTTGAACCTCTTTCAGCGCGCTTCAGGAACAGATTTTATGTGCACATTCACACATCCAACATCTGTGCACCGTCCCCAGCTGTCGCTTTCCAGATCAAACCCCCTTTAAAAAGGAGTATTTTGATACCAGGTCCCCAAGTGGTGTTTACCTGATTCTCCAGTTCTAGCTGCACTTTTCTGACGTCTGATTGCTCCTGCAGTGTCGAGCCACTTCTGGGTGCTGCAACCCCCTCCCCTCTGGAAAGCTGCTGCAGAAGCCTCGGGCTTCCACTTTTCGTCTGCCATTTTTTTTATGCCTTGGCGGTGTGCGCATGGGCGGAGCTCCGCTCCTAAGTTAATAAAAGCAAAGTTTAAATGGTGCCTAGTTTTAGTAGTTAGACGAGTTTGGGATCTCACAGAGGCCAGTTTTGGGGTAAAAGTTTAAAGGGAAGTGTTCATTTAAAGTTTAAAGGGAAGTGTGGAAATTGCTATTCTGCGCATGTGCAAAAATTTTAGCTCTACAGATGGCTGCCTGTGCGCAGGCTCAAACTGAGAGAGAGAGATAAAACCCACCGATGCACGGTCCCGCGTGTGGATGGCGGGGAGCGATGTAGCCGTGCAGCGATCTGGAACAAGGAAGTGAGTGTGATCACGATTCTCCGGGTTAAAAAAAAATGCTTTGGGACTAGAGCAATTTACACCACTCCCAGCACGCTGCCTGGAATGTGCCCAAAGGGTGTCAAACGAATCTTATAGGGTTGTTGTGCATCTGGAAAGAGGAAGGGGGAACCATATACGCACATCTGAGGCATCCGAGCTTGTTGGATGAAGGGTGGGATACAAATAGATTGATAAGCTGCCGGTTCTCATACAGAGAGAGAGTCAATGAGAGGCGAACAAGGTTATGCCAGCCGGGCCCAAAGCAGGGTGAGGCTCAGGCTGGAGAGACACTCGCAAGGTCAATCGCCAAGGTAAAACAGGAATCTGTTCCCAAATAAAGAGAACCGTATATATATATATATATTTAATAAGTTAAGGCCCTTCAGCTAACTTTAGATTTTTTTTATTGCTCTCTTATGATAGCTATTATAAACAAACACAACCACTAATGAAAGCCTTGGACATTTTACATGGGATTGAAATACATCACAGCCTCTCCGAGGCAGCCTGTGCCAACTCAGAATAGCTGCATGCCAGCTGGGTTTGCCAGGTCCCCGCTGGCCAATGGCGGAGGATGGGGGGGGGTAGGGTGGCCAGATCCATGCTGGGAAACTCCTGAAGATTTGCGGGTGGAGCCCGGGGGTTGACAGGGACCCTCAGCGGGGTACAGTTGGTGCTCCCTCTAAGCTGCAGTCATCTTGTGAGCAAAAATTTTACTTTGTGAGCTACTGGCATTAAAGCTGTGAGCAAGCGGTTTGGCCACTGCACAAATTAATTATCTCTGGAGCCCTCCTTCCTGAGCTAAGACAAAAATGTGTGAGCCGGAGGCTAAAAAACTGTGAGCTAGCTCGCACTAACTCAGCTTAGAGGGAACACTGGCTACAGTGCCATGGAGTCCGCCCTCCAAAGCATCCATGTCCTCCATTTCTGTAATCTGGAGATAAACTGTCATTTTGGGGATCCCCAGGCCCCGTCTGGAGGCTGGCATCCCCAGTGTTGGCTTCCCACTCCTACATTGATGACTTTTTTCAAACGCCTTGACCATCAGGACCTTTTCTCTTCCACTCTCCTTGCTTGTATTCTTGGGAGCAGAGGACTTCAGTAGACATTGATTATGTCAGGGGTGTCAAACATAAGGCCCGGGGGCCAGAACCATCCTGTCCAGGGCTCTTATGCAGTCCACGAGCAACTAGTGCAGGGGAGGGGACAGGAGACTGCTTGGGGAGTGGGCAGAGTCACTCCTTTGTGGCTTCATCACGGTGGAACAACCTCGTCTGCAGCAGTCAAGCAGCGTGGGGGCATCTGCCCAGTGCTGCACCACTGGCTCTCCAGTCTGCCCATGTGGGTTTTCCTCTGGACCCCCTCCCAGCCCATGGAGCCTTCCAGTGAGGATATACCAATTCAGAGCTTACCAGCTTCTGACCTTTATACAGTTTATATCTCCGCAGCCCCATAGCTAACAACATATGTGTCTTGAAATGTATATCTGCCTCAATAACATATAAAGTGGGGGAGGTTTAAACCCCTTTCATACATTTCCCCCATGTGTACCAGGAGCCCAACAACCACAAGTGCTGGCAGCACACACTACCTGTGATGCTCCTGATATGGGTGGCTGCCATGCTCCTGAACAGAACAACCCACATATTTTGCACGCATGTGCAATTTCGGCATCTGGAGAACCCAATGGTCGCTTTGTTTGTGCCAAAGCTTTACGGCTCTAAGGCAAATCGAGGCAGCACGTACTTGCAGTTGGCATCTTATGGACAGAACAGCACTCAGGAACTTCATCTCATCTTGCATTGAGGGTATGTTTGCCTGAGCTGTACACCTGAGATGGCTCACCTAACTGTATATTGTTCCATACGATGCATAACTCACACACAGGCCTTGTACGTGAGAAACAAGCACACCGAGCAGAAAGCTAGATTTGATTTTTTTTTTCGTTGCTAGTTTTCTATTTACAGGGATAGTCAGTCATACGAACCATCTGAAGTGATGCCATCCAGCCCGTGATTTCCTCATTCAGAGCGAAAGAAGTTTCCCTTGTAAGCTTGCAAGACAGCATGAAGCTAAGCTTGGAGGAATTAGTGTGGTCTCCTTTCAATTACCTTCAAGCAAACGAGCCAGTTTTCTGTTGACTGTTTTTAAACCTCCATCTGCGCTAAAGAACAGAGCAGTTATTAAAGGAACCCAAGATCTGAGGGGGAAAGCAGGCCTGTTATAAATTGCTACAGAAACCCTTGCTCTAAAGTACAGGTTTTATCATGCCGGAGTTATTTCTTAATTTAAATGTTTCATGTGCGCATCGGAGATCGGGGCATGTTTTGGGTGAAGGCCGTGATTATAGCGAGATCTATTTCTTTCGATGCCAAGCTGTGATTATTTCGGATTGTAAAAAAATGAAAGTATTACACATCTGTGAAATAAAGACCTGACATAAACATTGCAAGAGCCATCCCTGCCTGTGCCAGATGTTTGAACCTCTCTTATTTAAAGCCCAGTCCTACAACTAAGAGAAACGTGTTTGTAAGATGGGGTACACCAGTCTCTGCCCTCACATTGGGTCAGAAGGGACAGCTCCAGAGGTCGCCACTCCATCACGGCCGCCATTTGCATTTTGCACTGACACCAAAAAAGGTCAAAAGCAGAAGACCAGAGAGAATTCTCAGTTTATGGGCACCAACAGATGGTATTTTGCCAAAGCCCCTTTCTTTAAATTTGAGACCTATGCGTTGGTTGTCTTCCCATGTAAACAAGAGTGAACAGAAATGAATATGTTTTATTCATTCATTCATTCTTTTGATTTATATCCCACCCTCCCCACATAGGGGTTGAGTTCAGACTGGCAGTTTGAAGCGCGAGGGAGTCATGGCAAAAAAGACCCGGAACAACGTGTTCCGGGTTTTCCCAGTCACACTGTGCAGACTGATGCGGGAGCATACTGAGGAGGATGTGCAAGGGAGCATTTACACTGTTGGCCCGCCCCTGGCGGAGGAGTGGCTGTAAGCAGCTTTTTGTAATGGAATCTGACAATATGCGCTTATACGCTCAAGTGCATAAGAGCATCCCTACCGGATCAGCTTGTTCGTGTTCACACATTCCTGAAGCGGGATATATGCGGGATGGACATGCTTTCCAGGGTTTGCTACCACTCTCACCAGGTATTTTTTAAACTTGGCAGGGAAGCGTTACAAGACGGGCTAACACCGGACAGATGTGCCTGTGTGAACGGCCCCTATATTCTGTTTGTGAAACGTTTCTGAAACGTGCCTATCTCGGGGCAAACTGCTAGTCTGAACTCAGGCAGGCAGGCTCAGGGCGGCTTGCAACAGGTTAAAATAACAGAATAAATACAATAAAACATGGATACAATCGACAAAGCAAAAATATAACCAGTTGGATCTATGTTCTCCAGTGATCCCTGTTTACTTGAAAAATCCCCCTATTGAAAACAAAGGGAATTGAAAATAAATCAGCCAGTATCATCATGCCCCTGTATAAATCATTGGTGCGACCTCATTTGGAATACTGTGTACAGTTCTGGTCGCCCCATCTCAAAAAGGATATTATAGCATTGGAAAAAATGCAGAGAAGGGCAACTAGGATGATAAAAGGATTGGAACACCTTCCCTATGAAGAAAGGTTAAAACGCTCGGGGCGCTTTAGCTTGGAGAAATGATGGCTGAGGGGTGACATGATCGAGGTTTATAAGATTATGCATGGCATTGAGCAGGTTGGGAAAGAAGTACTTTTCTCCTTTTCTCACAATGCAAGAACTCGTCAGCACTCCATGAAATTGCTGAGCAGTCAGGTTAGAACAGATAAAAGGAAGTACTTCTTCACCCAAAGAGTGATTAACACATGGAGTTCACTGCCACAGGAGGTGGTGGCAGCTACATGCATGGACAGTTTCAAGAGGGAATTAGATAAACATATGGAGCAGAAGTCCATCAGTGGCTATTAGCCACAGGGTATAGATGGGAATTCTCAGTCTGGGGCAGGTGATGCACTCTATTCTTGGTGCTGGAGGGGGCAGCAGTGGGAGGGCTTCTAGTGTCCTGGCCCCACTGCTGGACCTCCTGATGGCACCTGGTATATTTTGGCTGCTGTGTGACAGAGAGTTGGACTAGATGGGCCATTGGCCTGATTCAACATTGGCTTCTCTTATGTTCTTATGTTTCTGTTACCTCTTCTGGATCAAATCAAGCCCAAACTCTTCCTAGAGGCTAAAATGACTAAACTGAGGCTACCATTCCTTGGTCCTGCTATGAGAAGGCAAAAATAACTGGAAAAGACAGTAATGAAGGCAGCAGGAAAAAGAGGAAGACCCAACAAGAGATGGATGGACTCAATCAAAGGGAGCCGCGGCCCTCAGTTTGCAAGATCTGAGCAAGGCTGTGAATGGTCAGACATTTTGGAGGTCATTCGCTCATAGGGTCACCATTAAGTCGGAAGCAATTTGATCCTGATAAATCACTGTTCTTATCAGAGCCCTAATTTTTTTTTTCAACCTTTTGGGAATGACATGTTAAAATCTAATCAGCACGAGTGGCTAAAGTTTTTATTCTTTACAGTTCTGCTCCTTTTCCAGGGCTGAGTTCAGACTGGCAGTTTGAAGCGGGAGTGAGTCATGGCAAAAAAGCCCCGGAACAAACTGTTCCAGGTTTTCCCGGTCACACTGATGTGGGAGAATATTGGGAGGAGGCATGAGGGAGCGTTCAGACTGCTGTCCCAGAGGCGCAGCTATAAACAGCTTTTTCCTGGTAATTCAGCTATGTGCACATATGCATATATGCGCTCATGTGCACAAGCGCATCAGGGCAATTTGGGGAGGATCCCATTGCTCCAGCACCACATTGGGTGGTAGAGTGGAGCACATCCAATCATATTGCTGCTGCCTCTCCAGGACAATCAAGTGCACCTTATGCGTTACCACAGGTGGTTCCCAGCTTTTTGGGTTAGCGTTCGTACTTCCTGGAAGTGGAATGAAGCGGGATTAATTCCTCTCTGGGATTTGCTACCACTTTCACCAGGTATCTTTTAAACATGGGAGTGAAGCGGTACAGGACGGGTTGACTACAGGTGGGGAACGCCAGACAGATGTGCCTGTGTGAACACCCCCTTTAATCCAGTTGTGAAATGTTGCTGAAACGTGCCTATCTCGGGACAAACTGCCAGTCTGAACTCAGCCCAGGTGTCTCTAATCCACATTTCTGGATATAAATGGTGCTGGGAGCATCTTGTCTAGTACGTGTACATATATAAGCTCAAGATCATGAGCAGTACGGCACCATGCTAAAGTATGTTTTCAGACTCTGATGCCATCTAGGTAAGCACCAGCCTGTCTTTCCAAATCAGTGGGTGACAGACTATCGTAGAGTAGCATGCACCAGACACAGTAGACCTTCAGCAGTATAGAATGGGATAGGGACTTGGACAATGATATTTGGTATGGGTGCAAGGAGAAGTCAAGTTTTTCCCTGGTTTGATCTGTGACAGGTAGAGGGATATTGTGGTTCCAAACTCTAAAACATTATAGAACAGGGGCAGGGGTCTTTTCGGGGGGAGCGCACCGGAGCGCAGCTCCGGGAGCTCAGGAGCCAAGCCCCGCCCCCAGCCGGCGTCCCGGAGAGTCTTTCAGGCAGCCGAATGTCAATTTCAGCTCCATTATATTCTATGGGCCATTGAAGTCAATGGTGAAAACATAGGGTATATTCTAGGGGATGGAGGGAGGGGTTTGAGGGAGAGGCTCGAAACTCACAGGATAGCTGATGGAGCCTCTCCCCAAGATACCCACTGTTTCAAGAACATTGGACCAGGGGTCCAATTCTATGGGCCCCTAAACAGGTTGCCCCTATTCCCTCCATTGTTCTCTATGGTGGGAAAAAAGTAGTTTTTTCCCACCATAGAGAACAATGGAGGAAATGGGGCAACCTGTTTGGGGGCCCATAAAATTGGACCCCTGGTCCAATGTTCTTGAAACTTGGTGGGTATCTTGGGGAGAGGCTCCATCAGCTATACTGTGATCTTGGAGCCTCTCCCTCAAACTCCCTCCGCTCCAGCCCTCAGAATATACCCTATGTTTTCACCATTGACTTCAATGGCCCATAGGGTATAATGGGACTGAATTGCCACTGAATTTCTTTCATTCCCTCCTTTCCTTCTTTCTTTTCCCTCTTTCCCTCTTTCCCTCTTTCTTTCCTTCTTTCCTTCTTTCCTTCTTTCCTTCTTTCTTTCCTTCCTTCCTTCCTTCCTTCCTTCCTTCCTCTCTTCTCTTTTTTCCTCCTTTCACTGTTTCCCTCCTTCTTCCCTCTCTTTCTTTCCCTCTTTCCTTCCTTCTTTCCTTCTCTCTACTCTCTCTCTTTCCTTCCCTCTTTCCTCCTTCTGTGGCCCAACTCTCATGAGAAGGAGTTTAAACTTTAAACCCCTTCTCTCTTAGCTCCCCCACCCAGACCAGCTGGGGAAGGGAAGGGGAGGCTTTTGAAGATGCTTCCCCCCTTTTGCTTCCCCTTCTGACATCACTTCCGGTGATGTCAGGGGCGTGGCATATGCTAATAGCCTAATAGCTCATTAGCATATCATATGCTAATGAGCTCCTGCAGCTGTTCTTCTACTTGAAAAGACCCCTGAACAGGGGTATGAAAATGTATATGAGATGTTTCATAGGTGGTACTGGACTCCAGATAGGATTGCTAAATGTACAGATATGGTTTCTATAAACTGTTGGAAGTGTAAAAATAACATAGGATCCTTTTTTCATATGTGGTGGAAGTATGAAGAAATACAAAAATTTTGGAGAATGGTGAAAAAAAAATTATATTAGAAATCTTAAATGTCAATCTCAGTTTACTACCAGAAATCTTAAATGTCGATCTCAGTTTACTACCAGAAATATACTTACTAACTATTATTCCAGATTGTTATGAGCTAAAAGAGAGATATTTATTAACTTATATTCTAACTTCATCAAGAATATTACTTGCTCGATACTGGGAAAATGAAAGATTGCCTCCTAGGCAAGAAATAGCTTTGAAACTGCTAGAAATCACAGAGATTGATAAATTGACAATGTTCATACAGGGAAAAGATGAAACCTCATTTCAAAAAAGATGGTCAAGAGTGTACAAATGGTGGGAAAGTTATACAATGTAAAAAGACCCCGAAAATATAAGGAGATTTTTCAATATATGGCTGTATATTATGTGGAAATTTATAAATAAAGTATTTTTTTTTTAAAAAAAAAAGGGGGCGTGTCAAAACATATGGCCTGTGGGTTGGAACCTGCCCAACCGGGACTCTTATCTGGCTTGCAAGCAACTGATTGCCTGTATTGCCAGATGTGCCAGAGGCTGTGCATTAAATCCCCGTATACCATCCCAGTGCTAATGCATAATGGGCGACGGAAGTGGGAGGGTATCAGGGAGATGCTATCAGGAAATACTGTAAGAGTGTTAATGTATAAGCATGATTGTGTTTTGAGTAAAAAAAAATATCATTAATTGGGTTTGCCCGTGTCCTTTATAAACTTTATATCTCCAGTTATCAGCATTACATTTTATGGCATACATTGCCAAGCCCAACAAAGTGATATTTATGTCAGATCTGGCCCTCATAACAAATGAGTTTGACACCTCTGTGTAATATAGAATATATTAATCTTCTATAGCATAGCATAGCATAGCATAGCATAGCATAGCATAGCATAGCATAGCTATAGTATAGTATAGTATAGTATAGTATAGTATAGTATAGTATAGTATAGTAATGGAGCCAGTTTGGTGTAGTGGTGAAGAGTGTGGACTCTGATCTGGGAGAACTGGGTTTGATTCCCCACTCCTCCACTTGCACCTGCTGATGTGACCTTGGGTCAGTCACAAGCTCTGGCACAGCTGTTCCTGAAAGAGCAGTTTGTGTCAGAGTTCTCTCAGCCCCACCTACCGCACAGGGTGTCTATTGTAGGGAGGGGAAGGGAAAGGAGTTTGTAAGCTGCTCTGAGACTCCAAGTGAAGGGCGGGGTATCAATCCAATCTCTTCTTCTTCTCTTCTTCATCTCCATCACTCTGCTATGATTCTGGACCATGTTCCACAATCTGCTTTAGATGTGGGTAGGAAGGACTGGAGTACCCAATGTTTTCAGCATGGTAGACACATCACTATACTGGGGATGTGCCATGGCTTAGTAGTAGAGCATCTTCTTTGCACGCAGGAAGTCCTAGGTTCAATCTCCTTCAGGAGGTCCCAGGTTCAATCTGAAGCATCTTCAGATTGGTTAGTAAGTGATATGAGAGACCAGCGTTCCCTCTAAGCTGTTAGTGTGAGCTAGCTCACAGTTTTTTAGCCTCCAGCTCACACATTCTTGTCTTAGCTCAGGAAGAATGGCTCCAGAGCAAACTAATTTATGCAGTAGCCAAATTGCTCGCTCACAACTTTAATGCCAGTAGCTCACAAAGTAGAATTTTTGCTCACAAGACTCCACAGCCTATAGGGAACATTGTGAGAGACCTGTGTCCAAGATGCTTGAGAGCAGCTTTCAGTCAGAACAGGTATGGCCCTTGCTCAACCAATAGTTTGACTCAATGGAAAGCACACTCAATGGAGGGGCTGTGGCTCACCAGTAGAGTATTCGCTGAGCATGCAAAAAGCCCCAGGTTCAATCCCCGGCTGGTGCTGGAGAAGACTCTTGAGAGTCCCTTGGACTGCCAGGAGATCAAATCAGTCAATCCTAAAAGAAATCAACCCTGATTGCTCCCTGGAAGGCCAGATCCTGAAGCTGAAGCTCAAATACTTTGGCCACCAAATGAGAAGGGAGCATTCACTGGAGAAGACCCTGATGCTGGGAAAGATTGAAGGTCAAAGAAGAAGGGGACGGCAAAGGATGAGATGGTTAGACAGTGTCATCAATGCAACGAACATGAAATTGAGCAAACTTCAGAGGACAGCAGAAGACAGGAGGGCCTGGCGTAATCTGGTCCATGGGGTCGCGAAGAGTCGGACTCGACTGTGCGACTGAACAACAACAACAATCCCCGGCATCTCCAGTTAAAAGGACCAGATAGGAGGAGATGTGAAAGACCTCCAGCTGAGACCCTGGAGAGTGGCTGGAAGTCTGAGTGACCTCCATGGATCAATGGTCTGGTTCCGTATAAGGAAGCTTCATGTGTTCAGTTCCATATGCACATGTTCTTGTCGGCAAGCTTGAAGCTTTGGGTCAGAACCTGGAACCATCTGTGGACAGCCGAGAAATCGTTGAAATTGGGAGGGTCAGACCCAATGAGAGGAAGGCCTCGACACACATCCTTGGAATGTTGATATTTCGGTACTTACCATGTGTGCCTTTGTGGTCACAGTGGCACACGAGATGTTCTATCA
The DNA here is from genome assembly GCA_029375565.1 of Gekko gecko. Taxonomy (NCBI): domain Eukaryota; kingdom Metazoa; phylum Chordata; class Lepidosauria; order Squamata; family Gekkonidae; genus Gekko; species Gekko gecko. The sequence goes on from JAPDNY010000014.1 coordinate 9,782,050, forward strand.
CAACGGGGTAATAATAAGTAAGCCATACTCCCCAGTGTTTTTGTGTGAGTTAAGTACCGTCAGGTCACTTCTTATGGAAACCCTGTGCATTAATGACCTCCCAAATGACCTACCGTTCACAGCCTTGCTCAGGTCTTGCAAACTGAGGGCCTTTGTGGCTTCCTTGATTGTGTTGATCCATCTCATGTTGGGTCTTCCTTTTCTCCTGCTATCTTCAACTTTTCCTAGCATTATTATCTTTTTCAGCAACTCTTGCCTTCTCATAATATGACCCATGTGTGATAGGTAAAGTAAAGGTAAAGGTTCCCTTGCTCGAAAGCCAGTCGAATCCGACTCTAGGGTTGCGGTGCTCATCTCCGTTTCAAAGCCGAAGAACCAGTGCTGTCCGAAGACGTTTCCGTGGTCATGTGGCCGGCATGACTAAACACCAAGGTGCACGGAACGCTGTTACCTTCCCACTGAAGTGGTACCTATTTATCCACTTGCAATTTCTTGCTTTCGAACTGCTAGGTTGGCAGGAGCTGGATCTAGAGACGGGCGCTCACTCCGTCATGAGGCACTCTCGGGTCTCGAACTGCTGAACTACCGACCTTCCACAAGCCTGCAGTTCAGCGTCTTAACCACTTGAGCCACCGCAGCTCCTTCAATGTGTGATACCATCAGTTTAATCATTTTAGTTTCTAGTTCCACTGATTTCTAGAATCCACTTATTTCTCTTTTTGGGGGTCCATGGTAGCCATAAAACTTTCCTCCAACACCGCGTTTCAAAGGAATGTTTAGTTGGGTGGTACTGGGTAGACCTCGTTTCACATTTGCCATTCTCCACATGGGCACCAGTGTTCCCTCTAGGCTGAGTTAGTGTGAGCTAGCTCACAGTTTTTTAGCCTCCGGATCACACATTTTTTTGTCTCAGCTCGGGAAGGAGGGCTCCAGCACAAACTTACTCATGCAGCGGCCAAATCGCTCGCTCACAACTTTAATGCCAGTAGCTCACAAAGTAGAATTTTTGCTCACAGGACTCCGCAGCTTAGAGGGAGCATTGAGGGGCACCCCGATCACTGGATAGCTTGTGCCTCTGTAATGCATCCAATTCAGAGAGCAGAACAGGGCGATTTATTATAACTATTCAGCATAATTAATGATTGGGGCTATTTAGGAGCAGCTGTTTGCAATTGTTTCTTAATGCCGGGCAGAACAACAAAGCTTTAAAATGCAGCACTTGGGAGAGTTTATGGGAACTTATTTACCAGCCTGGGCAGAAGTCCAGCCCGGAGAACAATTGGATTATTGAAAGTACATTTTCTTTTCAGTCTTTAGGCAGCTTTACCTGTTCCCAGGGGTGACTGTACTGCAGTGAGAGGGAAGGACTCTTGTGACACCTTCAAGACTAACAGCAGGGCTATTTTTCGGCAGGAACGCACAGGAACGGAGTTCCTGCTGGCTCCCGAGTTGGCCACACCCAGCAGGAACTCATTAGCATAACAGGCCACACCCAACAGCAGAAACTCATTAGGATTGGCTACATGAGGGCTGTGTGGCCTAACGTGCAAAGGAGTCCTGCTACAAAAAAAAGCCCTGGGGTTTTGACAACAAACAAGGTAAACAGAATAAGAAGCAAAAGGTAGGTGTGGCTAGATAACCACACTTCTGGTAACATGAGGGTGTGCCCTAATATGCTAATGAGTTTCTGCTGTTGGATGTGGCCTGTTATGCTAATGAGTTCCTGCTGGGCTTTTTCTACAAAAAAAAGCCCTGACTAACAGCATGAAATTCCGAAGGACCTGAGGCTGGTGACTTCATTGTATACAATGAAGAGGGCTTTGATTAGGGATACACCAAGAGGCCTTTTCCAATCCCCCCCCCATGCTGATGAGTGTCTTTTCATTCATTCATAGAACGTTGGCCCAGGGCTGAACAGGGATGTGGGATTCTTATCTCACTAAAGATGCTAATTGTGTGCCCATAAACATGTCATCAGCCAGGCTAGGCAGATCTCACCAGACATCAAAAGCTAAGCAGGGTGGACCCTGGGTTAGTATTTGGATGAGAGACCACCAAGGAATACCAGGGGTGCAACACAGAGGCGGGCAATGATAAACCACCCCTGGACATTTCTTGACTTGAAAACCATGCAGAGTTGCTAGAAGTGACGGTGGGGACCCTCCCCTGCTCTCATAAAGCTGATCCTATTCTGCATTTTACTTTTCAAGTGGAAATGGTGGGGCGGTGAAATTTAATATGCATCCCTCACCATCAATCATCTGGCCTTGACAACCCCAGCCTTGAGAACCCCGCAAATGAGCTGTGACTCGATGGCACTTTTCTCCGACAGCCCGCTACCACGACAGCTTCCACCCCAACAAATCTGTTACTCTTGACTTTTTCCATGAGTCTTTCCTCAATTATTTAAAAGATCATCTCCTTCCGTATGTCCTTTCTTGAAGAAGAAGAAGAAGAAGAAGAAGAAGAAGAAGAAGAAGAAGAAGAAGAAGAAGAAGAAGAAGAAGAAGAAGAAGAAGAAGAAGAAGAAGAAGAAGAAGAAGAAGAATTTTATTAGTTTATACAAAGAAAGGGAGAAAGGGGGAAAGAGGGTAGGAAAGAAAATGGACAGAAATATATAAAATCCCAATTTAGCATTTTGCATGCGAATCTTCTCATTACGATTTCCACAACTATTTCATCAATCATTCTTCTTCTTCTTCTTTGCTTAAACATATTCTCTCAGTATTTGAGTTTTAACTAGTTATAAAACGCCCCTCCAAGGTCTCATAAATCCTTCTTCCATTTTTCCTTTTAATATGTTTGTCAGCTTATCCATTTCAGCGCATTCCATAATCTTCAGTATCAGCTCATGTAGCGTTGGAATCTTTGGCGTTCCCCAGGCCCTTGTGAATAAGATTCTGGCAGCAGTTGCAACATGTCAAATGAAATATCTATGGTTCTTATTTCTGCTGTCAGATGCAGACCCTACAGTTTCCTATAAGGTAGCACTCTTCGCCTTAGCGGCTAGTATAATCAGGGCCAAGAACGTAGGAAAATGAAATGGAATTGAACGGTAAAACGGCAATGTAAAATTACAGTGTTTGAGGTTGTGTATGTGTTTCTGGAGATGGGTATCTATATTTAAGATTTTAATTAATTTAAATACTGAATGTGCAGATTTTTAGAGGTTATTATATTTTAACTCTAATTCAGATCCCAGTGCTGTAAGTTGTCTAACTTGTATATTGTTTAAATTTAAATTTTAAATGGTAATGGCCAATGGCTACAAGATAAATTTTACTACTACTACTACTAATACACCAGTTTGGTGTAGTGGTTAAGTGCGCGGACTCTAATCTGGGAGAACCAGGTTTGATTCCCCACTCCTCCACTTGCACCTGGCTGGATGACCTTGGGCAAGCTGTAGTTCTGATAAGAGCTGTTCTTGAAAAAAGAGCAGTTTCTGTCAAGAGCTCTCTCAGCCCCACCTACCTCACAGGGTGTCTGTTGTGGGGGGAGAAGGGGGAGGAGTTTGTAAGCTGCTCTGAGACACCTTTGGGTAGTGAAGGGCGGGGTATAAATCCAATCTCCTTATCTTCTTCTTCTTCTTCTTCTTCTTCTTCTTCTTCTTCTTCTTCTTCTTCTTCTTCTTCTTCTTCTTCTTCTTCTTCTTCTTCTTCTTCTTCTTCTTCTTCTTCTACTACTACTACTACTACTACTACTACTACTACTCTCTAAGTCATTTGGAAAACAGTTTAACAAAAATATTCCCTTCCTTATGTCCTTGTGTGCCAACTATGGTCATCAGGAAGGTGTGTGCTGGCTCTCCCACCACTTAGGGTAGACTGTCCAGCATCAGCATTTATGTCAGACCCGACCCTCATAACACATGGAGTTCGACACTCCTGCTCTAAGTTGTGAGCTCGTGAACACAGGAAGCCCTACTCAGCAGCAATCTGGAGCTGTGCAGGGAGAGCCAGTTTGGTGTAGTGGTTAAGAGCATGGACTGTACTCTGGGAGAGCCAGGTTTGATTCCCCACTCCTCCACTTGCACCTGCTGGTGTGACCTTGGGTCAGCCACAAGTCCTTTCAGAGCTGTTCTCTCAAGGGCAGTCCTTCAAAGAGCTCTCTCAGCCCCACCTACCTCACAGGGTGTCTGTTGTGGAGAGGGGAAGGGAAAGGAGATTGTAAGCCACTCTGAGACTCCTTCCAGTAGTGAAGGGCGGGCTATAAATCCAATCTCTTCTCTTCCTCTTCTTCTCCTCCGTTGCCTGTTTTAAGATCACAGCAGCTATATTCTGCTCTGGATGTGAACTGCTCTGTTCAGTGGGGGGGGGGGTTAGAGAGAGCACTACGCTGCAGTCCTGATTCATCTGCAGTATTACGACAGATATTTACTCTGCTTCATACCCTTTCAACATGATCACCTCTTGAGGACAATGAACAAAATACCACAGGAGGAACCGGCCTCAGAGGCGGCTCAACTCAAAACTGGACTGTTGGTGCAGTAGATGAAGGTGACGAGTGAGGTCACACCCATCCTCGTGGCCTCTGTGCTGGTCGCTAAAATCCTGGCAACCACTGTGCCACTGCTAGCATTAGTGGGACACTGCTCAGCTTGCTACTGGCCACCAATGGCCACCCACCATGGCAACATTCAAGCAGGAAGTTCCCCCCAAATTTATTGTTTATCAATGCATTGCAATGAGTGCAAATGTATTATAACATCGAAGCAGAATGAGAAGAAGCTTTGAATGCAAAAGTAGAAGGAAGTGGATTTTGGACAAAAATGTATAATAGATTTTTTGGAATATCCGCGGCTCTAATTAGTGAGTAGACATGATGGAATATTTAATACAGGATATGTAGTAGTGATAATATTAATAATAATATTAATAATGTGGCTGTGAAATGGATTAGTTACGGGATCTGGAATTCAAAATATCTGAGATTTTTGGGTTGGGTTGGAATTCAAAATATTTGAGATTTTTGGGTTGGGTGGCCGTGGGCTTGACATTGTAGGACCTCACACTGGCATCCTCAGAGATATAACCCAGGAAGATGGAGTCCTCTCTGTGTCAATATGTTGTCGAAGGCTTTCCCATTGACACAGAGGGTACTCCATCTTTCTGTGTTATACCTCTGAGGATGCCAGTCACAGCTACTGGCGAACCATCAGGTCCTACAATGTCAAGACCACGGCCACACAACCCAGAAAATCTACACCAGCTAATGAACTTCAGCCGTGAAAGCCTTCGACAACATATCTGAGATGTCTTAAAAGTTATAATGAGGGGGGTGTCGGGGAGAAATATTTTCTGTTTTATAAACCCCTTAGTGTATGTTAAAGGAGCTGCAGTGGCTCAAGTGGTTAAGACGCTGAACTGCAGGCTATGGAAGGTCAGTAGTTCAGCAGTTCAGGACCCAAGTGCCACATGACGGAGTGAGCTCCCATCTCTAGTTCCAGCTCCTGCCAACCTAGCAGTTCGAAAGCAAGAAATTGCAAGTAGATAAATAGGTACCACTTAGGTGGGAAGGTAACAACATTCCATGCGCCTTGGCATTTAGTCATGCCGGCCACATGACCACGGAAACGTCTTCGGACAGTGCTGGCTCTTTGGCATTGAAATGGAGATGAGCACCGCGACCCTAGAGTCGGACACGACTGGCTTTCGAGCAAGGGAAACCTTTACCTTTACTAGTGTATGATAACATTTGATACATATAATTTGTTAGACAGCCCTTCTTTCTTATATATCTCTAACTCGTCTTTCAATATATGTATGTATTTAAATATATTGAAATACAATAATATATTTACATGGGCCAGTTCATAACTGGGTTTTCCAGTAACATTGATGTCCACTGCTGGAAACAGGACGCAGGCTTAGGGGAATGCTTGGTCTGATCCAGGAACCCTGTTCTTACGGTCTAAAGTGGTTGGACCAAATGTTGGCTCGTCCTCTTGAGAACTGTGGAGTTTTATAGCACAGATGTCCACTCGCTAATCTAAGCAGGGTCAGGTCTGTTTAGTACTTGAATGGGAGACCACCAAGGAAGTCCAGGGTGACTACGAAGAGGCAGGCTGTGAGGAAAACCACCTCCGTTCATCTGCCCTGACTTGGATGGCCCAGGCTAGCGCAATCTTGTCAGAACCTGGAAGCTGAACACGGTGAGCCTCGGTTAGTATTTGAACGGGAGACCCTCAAAGAAATCCAGCCGTGACTTGAGGCATTTCCCATCAACAGCGACTCGGTCACTGCAGCCAAATCTGGGGCTATCGCATGCTTCTAATAACTTGCAAGGGGGGCAACGCCGAGCTATTGAAGTCCAATGGCAATATGGCCCCCTCGCCTTCCATGAAATGCAGAACTTTCCAGGAGTGCGGCAGAAGTAATTCCAAACGCAGCAGGAGACATTTGGGAAACTCATTTTCGGTTCAGGGCCGTCTTACCAGCCAGAGGAAATAAGCCCATAAAGCATTTCTTATGACTTCCCTTTCAGTGCTTTGATTGGCACCGGGTGAAGCGCAAAGGCAGGGGGTGGGGGAATTATTAGCATAGGTGACAAGTTCTTCCTCAGAGAGTCCCCAGCTCATGTTTCCAGTGACAACAATGATCAGGGCTTTCAAATGTACCTCATAACCCCGGCGCATTTAGCTAGCGACGTCCTTTTGCGCGGAACAACACCCTTGAAGTGTTTATTATTGTACGTCCCGTTTCTTCTCTCTCTCTCTCTCTCTCTCTCCCATCTCCCCACTTCTTCCTTCCTTCCTTTCTTTCTTTTGCACGAGTGATCTTCTGTGAGGTTGGGCGGACTTTTCATCTGGTCTGTGCTGCCAAGATGGATGAGAAAGATCCGAGTGATGTCAGATCTGAAAACCCAGAAACCTGTAGACAGGTTCTGTGAGCATTGATGCCTCTGGCAACTGGTTCCAAGGCAGAGCTTATGTTGAGCGCCTGAGGTTTTAATAAGCGCTGTCGATGTCTGAACAGCGCGTAAAGAGCATGGGAGATGACAGGCTGACCCAGTCATTTTCATTAATTGGAATCAAGCTACCTTTTTAAACATCTGGACAGAATGCTGCGGCGGAGGACGGGATGGCTGATTTCCATGTTCCCACTCTAATAATTTCACAGAAGGACGTTGGGCCCTCAGCCATAAATTTTGTGCTAAAGGCTTTAATGTTTTTTTTTGTTGTTAAAAAAAAACAACCCTTCCATGCAAATAGACTAAAACATTTTAACTGGGTGCTGTGAAATGAAATCAGTTGCCTTTTCTTCAAAACGTGCCAAGCGCTTGTCAATCATCTCAGGGTTGTGGGTTTTTTTTTTAAAGACTAATTAGCTAAGCGGCAAAGCAATTGGGTAGAATACTGTCTGGACGTCGAATGCCGCCTGGACTTTTTATCTTCTTATCTGAGTCAATAATCTGGCGTGAGACTTTCCCCTCTTTCTTGAAAGCTGGAAACGGCCTGAGGGGATCCCAAATCCATGGCTATGGCCCTGGAGCGACTTCCCGAACAGGAATGGGCAATCTTCAAGGAAAGAGCCCAAGGACATTTGAATGGATGAATGGCAAAGTAATCAGGATACGGTCTTGAATCTATTTTAATATTCAGTTTTGCATCTCTGGGTTCGGCTTTCCCCCTCCCCCCCCCAAGGATATCAAAAGCAAGAAACTGGGGGAGATCTGAGTTGTGTTCTCGATTCACACAGGGCAACTGTGAGCTTCAAGAGGCTGACTATGAGCCGAACATGCAAAATGTTATATATAGGAGCCAGTAGGATGTTCCTATGAGATGGCATTTCATGGAATGTGAAATGGGGGGGGGTGTTCCTGCATTGGCTTTTCCCTCCGTTGTTTTATGAACCCACCTTGGAACAGAAATTCTCCTCTGCATTGCGTGCTGTTTTCACTTTCTTTGATTCTTTGGATTTTATAGTACCCTCCACACGCTGTGCCACTTTCACTTCCTTTGACCATCGGATTTTATGGTACCCTCTACACTGCATGCCGCTTTCGCTTTCTTTGATCGTCAGGTTTTATGGTACGTTTTTTTGTAGAAAAAGCCCAGCAGGAACTTATTAGCATAGTAGGCCACACCCATCAGCAGAAACTCATTAGCATATAAGGACACACCCCCATGTTGCCAGATGGGTGGTCATCCAGCCACACCCACTTTTTGCTTCTTATTCTGTTTACCTTGTTTGTTGTCAAAACCCCAGGGCTTTTTTTGGAGCAGGAACTCCTTTGCACATTGGGCCACACTCCCCTAATATAGCCAATCCTAATGAGTTTCTGCTGTTGGGTGTGGCCTGTCATGCTAATGAGTTCCTGCTGGGTGTGGCCAACTTGGGAGCCAGTCGGAACTCTGCTCCTGTGTGTTCCTGCCCCAAAATAGCCCTGCTTTTGCATAGATTTATGGCCGTTTAGGGGTGACTTTGCAGTCAGTACGGTATTGCCCTGAGGTATTTGAATGTGGTTTTGAGCTGCACCTTTTCCTCCCAGTTGAGAAAATGTGGAGCAAAGGCTAGATGCAGAATCACCCAGGGTCTCTCTCACTAACCTTATATCCTGGTCAGGTTCATATGGAATAGATGTTCTTTGTCTCAGATGGGACCCAAACCATGGGATGTTATAAACTAGAACCTTGAACGTGGTCCAGAAACATACAGGAAGCCTTTTTTGTTGTTTTGATATTGATGTTGTATGGTCTCACTGACTAACAGCAGGCAAAAGTCTGGCTGTAGCATTTTGCCCCTGCTGAAGTTTCTGAATTGCCTCCAAGGGCAGCCCCGCATAGAATATATTGCAGTAGTCTAGACGTCTCTGAGGAATGAATGGCAGTGATGAGTAACTGAGTAATCAAATGAAGCTGAAAAAATTAATTCCAAGCCACTGCTAGAGAATCCAGGGCTAAAATTGTGCCATTAATTGTTGCCATCGATTTATCCTAGTTCCCATCTGAGAACACCTAATATGTTTTCAGACCCTGACTCTGGGGACCACCTGAGTAGCCAGATAAATAACCAGGACACATGGCCTATAGTACTTAGAGCAGAGGTGTCGGACTCATGTGTTACGAGCACCAGATATGACATAAATGTCATTTTGTCGGGCCGGGCCATGTGTGCCATAAAATGCAGTGCCAGGTCCCAGAGAGATAAACTGCGTAAAGGACACAGGCAAACCCAATCAATGATATCATTGTTACTCAAAATACAAACAAAGGCAATCGATTCCTAGTGGTTTGGTGTAGTGGTTAAGTGTGCGGACTCTAATCTGGGAGAACCGGATTTGATTCCCCACTCCTCCATTTGCACCTGGCTGGATGACCTTGGGCAAGCCCTAGTTCTGATAAGAGCTGTTCTTGAAAAAGAGCAGTTTCTGTCAAGAGCTCTCTCAGCCCCACCTACCTCACAGGGTGTCTGTTGTGGGGAGGGGAAGGGAAGGGAGTTTGTAAGCCGCTCTGAGACACCTTTGGGTAGTGAAGGGCGGGGTATAAATCCAACCTCCTCCTCCTCCTCCTCTTCTTCTTCTTCTTCTCCTTCTTCTTCTCCTTCTCCTTCTCCTTCTTCTTCTCCTTCTCCTTCTTCTTCTTCTTCTTCTCCTCCTCCTCCTTCTTCTTCTCCTTCTCATTCTTCTCCTTCTCATTCTTCTCCTTCTCATTCTCCTTCTCATTCTTCTTCTTCTTCTTCTTCTCCTTCTTCTTCTTCTCCTTCTCCTTCTCCTCCTTCTCCTTCTTCTCCTTCTTCTCCTTCTCCTTCTCCTTCTCCTTCTCCTTCTCCTTCTCCTTCTCCTTCTCCTTCTCCTTCTCCTTCTCCTTCTTCTTCTTCTTCTTCTTCTTCTTCTTCTTCTTCTTCTTCTTCTTCTTCTAGCAGTAAAAGCAATTGATTTATGGGGGAGTCCACAAAAGCCCCAATAAATGTATTTAATCATATAGAAGACTAGGTTTTTTCCAAGGGATACCATAAAAGGGGGAGTCCCTTATATTTCCATACATACCAGTTGCTTGCGGGCTGAGTATGAGCCCTGGACGGGGCCCATTCTGGCCCCTGGGCCTTATGTTTGACACCCCTGGCTTAGAGTGTCCCATGAGGATCAGTGAGTGAGGGCTAGGAATGAATCCTTCCTCAACCATACAGCTGGCCTTCGGCCAGTCACTTTCTTATGGCCTAATTTACCTCCCAGGGTAGTTGTGGGGACGACATGGAAGAAAGGTGGCTGTGGGGATAAAGCTGGGGAAAAGGTGACCTCATAAGGAGCTCTTTCAGGGACTGCTCCTGAGAGAACAGCGGTTTGCCCAAGGTCACCCAGCAGCTGCATGTGGAAGAGTAAAAGAGGGAATTAGATAAACATATGGAGCAGAAGTCCATCAGTGGCTATTAGCCACAGGGTATAGATGGGAACTCTCAGTCTGGGGCAGGTGATGCACTCTATTCTTGGTGCTGGAGGGGGCAGCAGTGGGAGGGGGCTTCTGGTGTCCTGGCCCCACTGCTGGACCTCCTGATGGCACGTGGTATTTTTGGCCACTGTGTGACAAAGTGTTGGACTAGATGGGCCATTGGCCTGATTCAACATTGGCTTCTCTTATGTTCTTATGTATGCCACATGAGTGTCTTTTGTTTGGGGGTTGGGGGTGGTTTTGTGCCATCAAGTGGCAACTCTATGAATTAATGTCTTCCAAAATGCCCTATGATTGACAGCTGTGCTCAGGTTTTGCACGCTCCTTTATGGCGTCCACCTGTCTCATCTTGGGTCTCCTACTTCCTCCAGCATGATTGTCTGCTCCCGTGAGTCTTGTCTTTTCATCATATGGCCAGTGTACGATAGCCTCAGTTCAGTCATTTTTGCTTCTAGGAAGAACCGAGGTTTCATTCGATCGAGAACCCCCCTCATTTGTCTCTTTGGCAATCCATGGCGCCTGTAAAACTCTCCTCCAATGCCACATTTCAAATGAATCCAGTTTGGTGTAGTGGTTAAGAGCACAGACTTTAATCTGGGAGAGCCGGGTTTGACTCCCCACTCCTCCACTTGCGCCTGCTGATGTGACCTCAGGTCAGTCACAAATTCTCCCAGAGCTAGCTCACAGTTTTTTTAGCCTCTGGCCCACACATTTTTTGTCTCAGCTCAGGAAGGGATGGCTCCAGAGCAAACTAGTTTATGCAGTAGCTATAACTGCTCGCTCACAACTTTAACACCAGTAGCTCACAAAGTAGATTTTTTTGCTCACGGGTCTCCTCAGCTTAGGAGGAAGCGTTGCTCACAGGGTGTCTGTTGTGGGGAGGGGAGGGGAAAGGAGATTTGTAAACTGCTCTGAGACTCTGAGTGAAGGGCTGGGTATAAATCCAATATCTTCTTCTTCCTGTCAGCTTTTTGTTGTTGTTGTTTTGTATTTTTCATATGTGCGTGTGTGTGTGTGTCTGTGTGTGAATGTGAGTGTGTGTGCACTGGGAAGTCATGGCAACCTCTGGTGACTGACCCCTACTGGGGGCCTGGAGGATATTCAGAGAGGTGGCTGAATAAAGCCTGCCCCCACCTCCCAACTGCTGGTATTCCTTGGAGGTCTCCCATCCAAGTACTTAACAGAGTCGACCCTGCTTAGCTTCCGAGATCTGATGAGATCGGGCTTGCCTGGGCTATCCAGGTCAGGGCATCAGCTTTCTTCATCGTCCAACATTCACATCCACACATAGTAATGGGCAGGGCTGTTCTTGTAGAAAAAGCCCAGCAGGAACTCATTAGCATAATAGGCCACACCCAGCAGCAGGAACTCATTAGCCTATTAGGCCACACCCCCATGTTACAACAAGTATGGTCATCCAGCCACACCCACATTTGCTTTTTATTCTATTTATCTTGTTCATTGTCAAAACCCAGGGCTTTCTTTGTAGCAGGAACTCCTTTGCATGTTAGGCCACACACCCCTAACGTAGCCAATCCGAATGAGTTTCTGCTGTTGGGTGTGGCTTATTATGCTAATGAGTTCCTGCTGGGCGTGGCCAACTCAGGAGCTAGCCGGAACTCTGTTCCTGTGCGTTCCTGCCCCAAAATAGCCCTGGTAATGGGGAATACCGTGGTACAAATTATCTAGGTCTCGGTCTCCAGTGACACTGCCTTACACTTAAGAATTTTTTCCTAGTCCCTTCATGGCTGCCCTTCCAGGGAAGGGGAGGGGGGGCATAGAATTGTGATAGAAAATGCCCCCCCAAAACCCTTGCCAAAACAGCATGCAAGTGCTACCTCAGACAGTACCCCCACTCTCTCCTTCCCCGCACCTCTCCCCTATACCCTCTTCTTCATTTGTCATGCACTTTTAAAATGACAGTCGTCGCCTGTATGAAGATTACAAGACCCATGTTGGGCGTGACACAGGCTTTGATGGGAACGTTGCCCCGGGCGTTTGTCATCCAACCTACTGGGATAACAGTGTGTAAAGGGGTTGCGCGTCTCCCCCCCCCTCCCAGCGTACACCCTCAAACTGTGTAAGTATACTGATATTATTAAATTTTACAATTACCACAGGGGAATGAATCAAAGCCTCCAATAAGCAAATGAGCCATGCATCATCGCCTGGTCCCTTTCGTTCTTGCTCGCTTGCCATCTGATTGCATTTCCCTTATCAGTCAGCTGTTGTTCTGACTAATTTTGTTTTGTCTCAGCCACTTCCGCCAGAGATAAAAACAGGCTATTGCGGGCTAATTATTCCTTCTTTTTTTTAGAAAAGGAAGAAAGAGAGAAAGAGACAACACGAAAAGCTGTCTCTGGATGTTAAATCAATACCTTAAACCAGCTTCTCTTTACCCGCTCCATTTATCTCAAAGCATCACAACATTCTAGAGAAAGTTGCAGGCTGCCTTTTCTGACGAATTGCCCGCCTTCGCACCAACCGAATATTTCACAGATCACTTCATATGCCTCTAGGTGGAAGTCAGAGTGGAATGGTGCCCACCAAATGTATTTTAGATTACGATGATGATGATGACAATGATAAAGAAGAAGAAGAAGTTGAATTTATACCCCGCTCTTCTCTACCTCTGGAGCTGCGGTGGCTCAAGTGGTTAAGATGCTGAACTGCAGGCTGTGGAAGGTCAGGAGTTCAGCAGTTCGAGACCCGGGTGCTGCATGACGGAGTGAGCTCCTGTCTCTAGTTCCAGCTCCTGCCAACCTAGCAGTTCGAAAGCGAGAAATTGCAAGTAGATAAATAGGTACCACTTCAGTGGGAAGGTAACAGCGTTCCGTGCGCCTTGGTGTTTAGTCATGCCGGCCACATGACCACGGAAACGTCTTCGGACAGCGCTGGCTCTTTGGCTTTGAAACGGAGATGAGCACCGCAACCCTAGAGTCAGATTCGACTGGCTTCCGAGCAAGGGAACCTTTACCTTTACCTTCTCTACCTGAAGGAGTCTCAGAGCAGCTTACAATCTCCTTTTCCTTGCCCTCCCCACAACAGACACCCTGAGAGAGCTGAGAGAGCTCTCTCAAGAACAACAGGTGAAAGAACAGCTCTGAAAGAACTTATGACTGATCCAAGGTCACACCAGCAGCTGCATGTGGAGAAGTGGGGGATCAAATCCCAGATTAGAGTCCGCGCTCTTAACCACTACACCAAACTGGCTCTGAGCAAGTTGGTGGGAGATTACCAGTTGGAGCTCTTGCCCAGCAAGGTTTTTGATCGGCTATAGGAGATCTGATCGGCTATAGGAGATCTGAGTGGCTGTGCAGAGTGTAAGAACACTTCTGCAGCAGTGAAATTAGCCCCATTGATGTTTTTTTTTTAAAGTGCATTATGTGAAATTTTCCGCAGGCACAAACTCGAAGTTTTCTCCTTCTGATCCAGTATTTTCAGAATGCACTAGAACTGGGGATTCCAAAAACACAGGGTAAGAAGGAGAAAACTTTGGGTTGGCGACATCTGGTACGGAAAAATCTACAGAGGAAAATGTTTCATAATGTGCAGTTTTAAAAAACGTTAATTTCACTACTGCGGAAACGACCTTAGTAATGTTGCTTTTGGCAACAGCTGCCAGCACAGCACAAGGATCTTCACTAGTGTAGTGGTGTAGTGGTTAAGTGTGCAAACTCTAATCTGGGAAAACCGGGTTTGATTCCCCACTCCTCCACTTGCACCTGCTGGATGACCTTTGGGAAGCCATAGTTCTGTCAGAGCTGTTCTTAAAAAAAGCAGTTTCTGTCAGAGCACTCTCAGCCCCACCTACCTCACAGGGTGTCTGTTGTGGGGAGGGGAAGGGAAAGGAGTTTGTAAGCCGCTCTGAGACTCCAAGTGAAGGGTGGGGTATAAATCCAAACTCCCCCTCCTCCTCCTCTTCTTCTTCTTCATGACTGAAGGTAAGCTGGGGCAACCATTTGGGAACTGGGTCCGCCTCCCGTGGCAACCATTTTGTGGCATCCATTTTGTGGCTGCTCCCACCACAATGTGTCACAGTCCCAAAGGTGCCTGCAGGCTCAAAAGGCTGGGGAACTCTGGGCTAGAATGCTTGGTTAGATTTTAGGAGACCCAGGTTCAAATGTTCACTCTGGGTTGCAAATTACTGGGTAATTTTGGGTCAGTTGCTCTTTCTCTCTCTCAGCCTAACCTACCTCTTAGGCTTGTAGTAAGGGTGGGGGGAATGGCACGTGCTCTTCTGAGCTCCTTAGACTGAAAATGTTCAAGGAGGGTTTTCAGTCTCTAGAAGGATCCCAGAGATTTCCCAGAACTACTATCAGTTTGGTGTAGTGGATAGGAGCGCGGACTCTAATCTGGGAGAACCAGCTTTGATTCCCCACTCCTCTACATGCAGCTGTGGGGTGACCATGGGCAAGCCACAGTTCTCACGGAGCAGTTCTCTCAAGAGCAGTTCTCTCAGAGCTCTCTCATCCCCACCTACCTCACAGGGTATCTGTTGTGGGGAGAGGAAAGAAGAAGAAGAAGAGTTTGGATTTATACCTCGCCCTTCACTGCCCAAAGGCATCTCAGAGCAGCTTACAAACTCCTTTCCCTTCCCCTCCCCACAACAGACACCCTGTGAGGTAAGTGGGGCTGAGAGAACTTCTGAGAGAAACTGTCTTTGAGAGAACAGCTGTGCCAGAGCTTGTGACTGACCCACAAGTGGAGGAGCGGGGAATCAAACCTGGTTCTCCCAGATAAGAGTCCGCGCACTTAACCACTTGTAAGCCTCTCTGAGACTCTGAGTGAAGGGCGGGGTATAAATCCAATCTCTTCTCTCTTCTGCTTCTCCTTATCTCCAGACTACAGAGATCAGTTTGTGCCCAGAGAAAATGGCAGCTTTGGAGGATGGTCCCTATGGCATTATACCCTGCTGAGTTCCTTCTCTTCCTCCAACCCTGCCCTCCCCCAAATCTCCAGGAATTTCCCAACCTAGAGTTGGCTACCCTATGTTCAAGGTAGGTCAAAAGGACAATTTATAAATAATAAAATAAAGGGGACAACACTGGTATTGGTGGAAGGGAAGCGTCACCCATACAAAACTGCCTTTCCTGAGACACACCACTGGTATCGTCTCCCCTGATGGGCCACAGCTCCTCAGTATCCGATAGAGAAAGGTCTTTCCCATCCCTGTAATCCTTGAAGTGGCGATGCTAACGATTACCCCCGGGGATCTTCTACAAAGCGAACCTTCTACGACCGAGCCACAACCTCTCCCAAAGGATGACCGTGAAGACAAACACAAACGAAAAGTGGACTGCTGGCACCATTTCATGTTTTGAGGCAAGGGTGGTGGTGGGATTCCAGCTAGATTTTGCAAACTTCAAAGGCCTGCAAGCCAACGTGTCCAAAATTAAATTGCAGGGAATAATATTTTATTTTTTTAATTTGTTTTGATTTGTATCCCGCCCTCCCTGAAGGCTCAGGGCGGCCAACAGTGGGCATAAATGCCAATTTAAACAACATAAAACAATGTCAACAAATAAAATTATAAAACCAGACAATATAGCATCAACAACATATAAACATATAAACCAAGATGACAGTAGTGCGATGGCACAAAGTTGTCGAGGTGGAATATCGAAGGTGGAATAGCGGCAGTGGCGGCTCCTACTCAAAAGCCTGGCGGAAGAGCTCCGTCTTGCAGGCCCTGCAGAACTGGACAAGGTCCCGCAGGGCCCGGATCTCCTCTGGGAGCTCCTTCCACCAAATAATAAATAAATA